>JAATLQ010038089.1:0-76928 GCA_013421005.1 Heliconius erato x Heliconius himera | reverse complement strand
ATCTACCAGAGCGAAGAAATGGAAATATAAATTTAAGTAAATATTTCATCTCCTCGAGTGGGGATCGAACCCACAACCAGTCAGTTTTGCAGTCACACCTTGTGCCGCTGCGCCACGACCGGCCTGTTGAATTAATTACGACTTAAACTTAACTGTTATGATTTATGAAGGTAATCTCCACTAACAATTCAACTTTGCTTACTTTATTGTATAAAATATTATATAATAGTGCTTCAAAAATATATATTTCTATCAACAATCATATAAACCAGACGTTTCGAATGTCATTCTTTAGCCAGGGCCATACCAGCGCGATTGCTATATAATATTCGCAGGCAAAGTAATGCCTTGAGTTCATTCGATAACTATTTTTTTAATGAACCGATTTTGATGAACTAAACTTTAGTACTCAAGTTGAGTTAAAACAAAGCAGTTGGTGAAATTTTCAAGTAAATCGGTTCAGTACTTTCAGAGAAAAATGCGGACAAAAATATGTCGACAGACAGACAGACAGACAAAAAATTCAAAAAAAAACTTTTTGCTTTCTATTATACTTTTTAAGTGTCCCTCTATCCATTTCAGTCATAATTTCTAAATGTACAGACAAAATATTTTTACTGTCTTATTATATATAGAGATAGAGATTAAAGTTAGCCGGGTAAAGGGCAACATGTTGTGCATGCAGTGCATAAACGGAAATAAACACTTTTGATTTGTATTGGGATTTAATTTTGATATAAAAAAGAAAATATTATGATCCCCCCTTGTATAGTCAGTGGTTTAAGGCAATGTTTCAAAATTTATTTTTCTAAGGCTTATTTGAGGTCTTTTTGCATCGCAGCTAACGAACAGAACTTTTTAAATCTCCGTTTCCGAATCCGTCACAACCATGAGAGTTCCGATATTCTCGGCACTGGTACACTGTACTTACGCAGCGGTAGGGTAAACATACGCTATGCCACTACGAGCAACCAAAAAAACATCCCATCCCATCCACAGAAAAATTACCCGCCGCCCAGGAAGCACCGGCACGCTATACTGCTCGTCACTCCAAATGATAAACACACTCTAGAGCAGTGGTTCAGAACCAGTGGTCCGCGGACCACCAGTGGTCCGTAGAAGCATAAATATGGTCCGCGAATGATTTTAATTTTATGACTGCGAAGTTTTTGTTTAATTATAACAGTTAATTTTTATTATACCCATGTAGGTATAAGTGGTCCCTGCTACCAAGAATGATATAAAAGTGTTCCTTGATCAAGAAAAGGTTGGGAAACCCTGCTCCAGAGGAACCAGCAGCTAGCGAGCACACGAGGAGTTATTCGACATCGCGCTCCACCCATAGCTTTGACTTAATTTATCTGATATTATAATAATATTGTTGTATATTACATTTGTTTCTTCTATATCTTTATAAGTGTGTACAAAATTCAAGGTCAAATGAGGTATTCTTATCGCAACAAATTGTGAACCGTAAGTGGAGAACTCTTTGCGTCCCTATAATATTATATGTAATTTAAAATATTGTTTATTTTTTTTAGTTTATAGGACTTGATAATAAATTAATTAGTCAATGGATAATGTTGACTACTGTTAGTCTCAGTACTCGCCTGATACTTTGCATTTTATTATATTTTTATATTTTATATAGGAATTATTTATCAATATTTTTTTAAAGTACCTATTTGATCATGATCTACGAAGTAGATATAGAAAAACCTAGCTACTCTATTATATTACTTTTATTATTTCGTTCTTAATGTTCATCATTTTCGGTAATCAGATCAATACAATGAAACAAAAATTAAAATAAAATTTAATGAAATCTTATACTTACTCTATACTTTATTGAGATCGATTGAATGATCTATGTGAAGAAGGATTGAATCATTATCAGAAATATATAAAACCAGATAAAACTAAAACACCAATTTAATAATATAATTTATGTACCTATAACCAATTTTATCACATTGCTTTCAAGTACACACACCGGGCAAGGACGACGTTACGTAGGCAGATCTTCTATTAGATGGAATGGCGGGTCGCCGGTTAAATCGGAGCAACCCAGATCTCGTAGCGTTGAGCTCCGTCAGTCAGCATGTAATACCTCCAGAATTCGTTGGAATGTGAGGAACGGAAATAGGAACGGAATGCTCTTTGCGTAAAATGAAGCAAAAAAAAACCAGGACTAATCGTTATGCAGGCCTATGTCCTGAAATGAACGTACTGACATAATAATAAGTAATATGGATATTATCAATATATTATTATGAGAAACATGCAATATGAATAATGATATTTTCTATGACACTTAAATATGTATGTGTTTCTGTTCCGTCAGTGCGCGTCACAAGACGTGTCGTGTATTAAACACGTAATTTCAAATAAAAATAAACACTATGTTTTATTTTCAAAACTTACAGAATTTTAAGAAACTTATGAACATCCGTTTGTATTTCGGACACTATCACTTTCCTGAGTATTCAAAATTTACGAATATTTTTTTCAATATTTATTCTTTAGTTTATTCTGTCAGTATATTCTTTATATATTTTTATTATTATCCACGACCTCTAGATTTTATTTATAAAATCACTTACACATACACAATGATTGAAGTGATTTGCAACAACATACTGTCTTTTGTATCGAGAGGAAAATATCTTAAGAAATTATATATTTTAATAAAAAACGTTAACACTAAACTTAATTTGAAAAAAAATAGAGTAACTATCAGTATTTATGTGTTTATTTTTGTGTGTGTTACATTCCGTATCTATATAACTGTAAGGTATAGTCCATTTTCTTTAAAAGATTTTCGGACCTGGACAACCACATTCACTTTTACAGGACTGTGTGTTAATTACGTGTCGAAAATTGTTGTATTTGATATTATTTATAACTTAATGAAAGCTGTACGGATTCGATTTGAATCTAGATTTATGAACGTGAATGTAATAGGGCAAACGAGAGTGAGATATAAAATTGAGAATATTAAGAAGTGCCTCTCAGCTTATGTTGAATTACATAATTTTATAAAAAATATAGACTTTGAAATTAAAACTTGGGTAAAAAATTTACATAAAATGTTTTGTATCTATAATACTATTTTAATATATTAAACGTAGTAATTATATTTTTAGATCCTCGTTACTTTATTCATAAGCTTACCTAAAGCCGTGGTCTTTACACACAGGGCACTGGCGCGATTATTCAACACGGTATGCCAATATATTGTAATAATACTTAGCTTCAAGTTATGTTTCTAGCAAAGTAGTCAGTAGACATTTTTAAACATTTTTTTTTAAAAGTGTTAATCTACACTTAGGAAAGAAAAATACTTATTTAGAAAACGTATAAAAATTTGAACGCAGCGGGACTCGAACACGCGCCTCCTGGAAACCGACCAGGCGCTTTGACCACGCAGGAACGCATGACTTAGTGATCAGAGCGCCTGGTCGGTTTTCAGGAGGCGCGGGTTCGATTCCCGCTGCGTTCAAATTTTTATACGTTCTCTAAATAAGTATTAGTCAGTAGACAGTTTCTACATACCTCTTCCGCCTCGTTCACTATCATCAACTTTATCAAACGGACCCCCCGGAGGATCTCATACTTTTTACCTGACCTTCCTCCAGTATCTTTGATATTGTGTTTTCGAAGGTCAACAGAAGTCTCCCCCTACCTCTCACTTTTCCGTCATGAATCTTTTTTGCCATTCTTTCATCACTCATTCATTCGACGTGCCCAAACCAGCTGAGCACGTTCTTCTTCATTATCATCGTTACATCCTCGCTCTTCTCTCGCTCTCTACTCGTAAAAGCGCATGTCTGTAAACTGGATGGGTTGTGGGTTCAATTCCCACTCGAACGAAAAAATTAAATATTTTCATTTTCTCACTTTGGTAACGTGGCAAATTGCGGCGTTCAGTTCATTCACAGGCAATTTGTTTGAAATTATGATAAGAGAATCGTTAAACACGTAGAAAATTATTTAGATTGACATGTTAAACTGTTCATAATTTTTTTTTCAGTCTTCACAATTAGATATAGAAGCCATCTTATTAGTGGCAGTATCTGTTTACACGTTAATTTTTATCTATATACCAGTTTTGTTGGTAGAGTTAGCAGCAAATGAAGTTGATAGTATCAGAAAAGTCTTATCAATGTGTGTTTTACTAAGTAAAGGTAAATTTATGTTTCTTAAATGTATATATAATAAGTAAAAGTTGCGACTAATTTTTTTTTAAATAAAGCTTTGTGCTTTATTTTATATATTTACTAGCGGACCCGGACGCGGCTTCGCCCGCTTGAACGATACGGATGCTTATTAGATATATTTATAAAATAGTTTTTGAAAATATCTAACTAATTTAAATGAAATTAAATACAAGTAAACGTAATCATATGAAAATATTAATAAAAAAAAACTAAACAAAACCAGCTACATTATTAATATCATCAAAGTAAAATAAATATTTAAAAGAATTAAAAATAAATGTGTTGTGCTATGTTTTTCAAGTGCATGTTATTTACTTAATACTCAAATACAATAAAAAAAATATTATATTTTTTGTCTCTGCCTGTCTTTCTATTTCGCCGAGCATGTCCAGAATAACTGAACTGATTTTTATTGGACTTTCAGTGATCGATGTTACCCGGGTAAACCCGGGAATAATCTTTTTACACGTTTTCCTTGCGCGCGTACATAGATACTATTTGAAAGAACTAAAGTCCTTTCTACATAAAATATAATAAGTTTTGCGAGCAATATCAAATAAAATCCCAAAAAACTAAAACTATAATTTATTAAGTGTATAACAACGGTATAGATAACCATGCAACCGAGATGAAATAAGCAACAATTCTTTCCTTAAATAATAAATAATTAAATAATATTATGCCGATGCCGCGCAGCACCACACCAAGAAATTTATGAAAATCTAACTAATCTACTACTCGAATAAGCGAAGAACCAAAGAAAAGTATAAACAAAACCGTCAAAGTCATCTGCCCGTTCGCGCCGGTCATACTACGACGGCCGAAGGTTAGGTCATTTCGAACAGTGACATCTCCTTAATTATTTATTAGAATGTTATACAATAAACTATAATTACAATCTAGATGAAATGCTAAAAGTGACTATTATATTCATTTTCATAAGGATCAATATCAAATTATAGAAAATACATACAACAAAAACCCGATAAATATAAAGTAAATTAATTAAAATGGTTACTTTTGCTCAACCTTCAGAGATAAACGTATACTATCGCGGATTTTTTTAAACATTATTTAAAGAACAATATTTTTGTAAAACATTGTTTTTATGTATTTCATAAGGTGGAGTCAGCGCACGCCATGTATGCGTTAAGCAAGCTCATCTTGGTGGTTTTCTTATAACAACAAACTGCAAACCGTTGCTTAGCAACGGTCGGTTGTTATTAAGATGGCAGAATAAATTGCCTGTCAAACTAAAAAGTATTTTAATATATTAGTATATATCGACAATATTACAAATATGAGAAAAAAAGTAGCCTATGTTCATCCGAAAACCCTCAAGTATCTCTATATGAGTATTTTATCATAATTGAATTAGTGGTTTGGCCCTGATTGCGTAAGAGACAGACTGACAGACAGAGTTACTTTCGAATTTATAATATAGGTATGGATATATTATTTGCAATCACATTTAAATGTTTGTTATGTTTTGTATGTAGAGGCCGTCGTAACACAGGGCACAACATGAGACTGTAAGCGCGACGGTTGTGGATTTATTTCAACACGAGGAAATGAATTATTTAAAAGTTTTATTTCTTTGCTCTAGTGACAAGACAAAGTATGGCGGCGTTTAGTTTCGCCACTCAACCCTGCTATACATAAGACAAAACTTGGGTAAATCTGAAAAAAAAAAACAAACTATCTCAGCAAGAATAATATGAATGTCCAAAGTTCGGTATCTATTTGTTGATATATAAGGATAGGATAATTATTTATTAGGGATAACTTAACGCTATACTTTGTCTCAGTAGGTATGTTATACAAAAGATAGGAAAAATAGGCAAAATTATTAAATTTGTATACAGAGAATTTTCAATTTACTATATCTTTACATTTAAGGGCAAAGTATGGAAAACAGTGTCTTAACGTGTCAGTGTCTCTGCCTATCCTGTTGTTTGTAAAAAAAGCCTCTTTTTATGACCTAAACTAATATATAATCTTATTTTAAAAGATCAGGCCGTGCGTGAAGAAACGCAGCACGCTTTGAACTACATCAATGTTGTTAATTTCGAATTCAATATATGGAGAATATTAAACATTGACGCGTCTCTACTACAACTATTAACAAAATTATGTATAACTTACATTATTGTTTACGCACAATTCACAAATTTTAGTATAAATTAAATTTGTAAAGATTAGGTTATTATGTGAAATAAATATTGAAAATGTTCAATTTGTGTTTTCTTTAATTTTTTTATTATTACGCTGTATCTTCTTCATGGTATGGTAGGGAAACTGGGAATCCGGACTGGGAGTGATAAGACACTTAGTCCCTGTTGATATATGCACTCATTAACAAGAACCGACTGATACTGGAGTGTAAAGTGAAACTCGAATTCGAGTAGTTCTATATAGATCCTGAACCAGCCGTTCAGCCAGAAGCGCTGCCTGGGCCAAATGGCAGAAAGTAACTGGTGTAGTCTGCTTTTACTGAATACCGCCCACGCTATGACCGAATACGTAACACATTAGTTCGAGGTAGTCTTGGAGTACGGAGTGACGTAGCTGATAAGCTCCAAGAGCATTGTCTGAGTGTTCTAACTACCAAGGATGTTAAATACCGTGCGGAGAAAGTTAAGCAAGGAAGACAGTTCAGTCTGACCCGGTCAGCAAGAAGAAGAATATAGATACAAATTCATGTAAAAAAAACATTCGAGCCCTAGTAGAGCATGTACGAAGTGGTTGATGACAGTGAACGAAGAGGTATTAGTAGCGTCTAAACTGTAGCGATTGACGCTTTGTACCCTTTACCCCGGCTCCGTTTGCGGCTACCCCGCTAGAGATAAAAACCCGAATCTCAACCGTTTCTTTTGGAGTCGCTTTCCAACTCAAGTCATACATTTTGTCTACTCAAGTCATAATATTTTAGCGTGCTAGGTTAGTTATTATTTGTTGAAAGAAGGGCTTTTCAAAATGCTTCCTACTGAAAGTTAAATTAGCTTCACGCTGTATTCCGCACACAGCAGGGTAGGCAGAGGGTACCTAGTGTTAAGACACTCCGTTCCCCACTTTCTGCCGAATTCTGGAGACATTGCGTGTTGAGTGGCAGAACTCAACGCCCCGCTTAACCTCGACACCAGAGCGAAGAAATGGAAATATAAATTTGAGTAAATATTTCATCTCCTCGAGTGGGGATCGAACCCTACTGAAAGTATGTTGATTAAATTTTAAAATGTAAAAATATTAAATATTTTGCAATGAAAAACGAAGTAAAAGCTATTTCATTTCGATTTAACCTATAATTACGACTGTTATTGAACTGTATTTTAATGTTCGTTGGAGAAATGTATTGTAAATACATATATCTGCTCCCCATTTTTACCTTAATTTTTTTATCTTTTATATTTTTCTTATAATGTTCAAATTTCACATTTAGGTCAACTCTTTATTACGATTATACATAATTTTATATTCTTTAAAATCTTAAATTGTTAGAGGCCAGTCGTGGCGCAGTGGCACAAGGTGTGACTGTAAAACTGACTGGTTGTGGGTTCGATCCCCACTCGAGGAGATGAAATATTTACTTAAATTTATATTTCCATTTCTGAGCTCTGGTATCGAAGCAAAGCGCGGCGTTGAGTCGTGCCACTGGCAGACATTGGGAAACGGATTGTCTTAATACTAGGTTCCCTCTGTCTACCCTGCTGTATGTAGGATACAGCGTGACGCTGAAAAAAAACTATTTATATTTCTATACTAAAAATATGGGCTCTTCAATGTTTGGTTGATTGAACGCGTTAATCGCAGGCACTGATTCGAATTATTAGTATAATTTTTTATGTTAAATAATCCAATTGTCAAAGACTTGGGTTAGACTGTATTACATTACGTCACGGGCGAAGTAAAAGTCGCCTGAAAAAGCTAGACTTATATTAGTTTAAATAAAAAAAATACTTTTACAAATAAAACAAATCCATTTTTTATATTACTAAGTGCATAGATCAATTACAAAGTTTCAAGTAATTACAAAAGGTTGATATATTCTAGTTAACATTAAGTGTGTTGTTCTTTTGACGTCGTCAATATAATATTTTATCCATAGATGTTTATATTTTCATTATCAGCTTCACGCTGTATCCCGCACACTGCAGGGTAGGCAGAGGGAACCTAGTGTTAAGACACTCCGTTCTGCACTTTCTGCCGAATTCTGGAGGCATTGCGTGTTGAGTGGCAGAACTCAATGCCGGCTTGTCCTCGATACCAGAGCGAAGAAATGGAAATATAAATTTAAGCCTCAATGCACCTTTAAATAGAATTTTACAATTATATAATCTCATTTCAAATGGTAAAGAGGAGCTTGATGTATTTAAGTTCTCTGGAAAAATATTTAAAAAAAAACTCAAATGTATTTTTTAAAATTAGCTATTTAGTGTTTGATTATTTTTTTTATATTATACACATTTAATTAATTTAACTAGTATAGTATAATTAAAGATGTAAATTGCTTAAAGTTTTTAACAAGATTTATATATTATTATTATTATTTATTATTATTATTTGAGGCTAGTCGTGGCGCAGCGGCACGAGGTGTGACTGCAAAACCGACTGGTTGTGGGTTCGATCCCCACTCGAGGAGATGAAATATTTACTTAAATTTATATTTCCATTTCTTCGCTCTCGTCGAGGTTAAGCGCGGCGTTGAGTTCTGCCACTCAACACGCAATACCTCCAGAATTCGGCAGAAAGTGGGGAACAGAGTGTCTTAACACAAGGTTCCCTCTGCCTACCCTGCTGTGTGCGGGATACAGCGTGAAGCTGATTATTTTTTTTTATTATTATTTATTTTTTTTAAACTGTTTTTGTTTTTAACTATTTAAATTTTTTCTTTTTTTTTTTATACTCAGTAAGTTATTTTTTATTAGTTTTAATATTTTATGCTATTTTGAAAACCTCGTTTTTACGTTTTTTTGTTTACTGTAACTAAGTTAATATTTTTTCTTACAATAATATTTTTAATAGAATAATGTAAGTTTTGGAACAAATCTATGTATTACATGTTAAGTTATATAGCTCTGACCACTAAGCCATCCGTTCAGAGCGCATTTTAGTAGTCATAGCGCCTGGTCGGTTTCCAGGAGGCGCGGGTTCCAGTCCCGCTGCCTTCAATTTTTTATACGTTTTCTAAATAAATCTATATGAATTAAATTAAAATCTATAGTATAAAATCATAGACGGACACTTCAATTATATCTACATATGCAATGCTCCAATTATACAGTATTTGCGTGTTCAGTTTTGTAAGTCATTAATCAAAATGTAGGTAATATTTTTACTGGTATGCTTTAAGTTTATTACTATTTGTTGTCCAACTTCAGTAAACCTTGATACTTAGTTTACTTTACATCTGTTTTGCTTGTTAATCTTTTTAAAAGTGAAATATGCCTATATCCTTGAAAACATTCCAGAATATCATAAATAGCCGTCTTTTGTTTGGGCACTATCATAATTCACAATATTTAAATTCATTAATACGATTGTACTGTATTGCATTCATTTTTAATTTAGTTTTGATGTATTTTCTACTATTTCCTGAGCTGTTGAATTTTGACAAAAACTATACTTTTCCAATGGTAGAAGTAATAACGCATACTTTGGTGTCTGTTATATTTCAAGGACGTTATGTAAAAAAGATGTATATCTTGGTGGAGAAATCTCAAAAGATTTTGAATATAACCAAAATTTCTATAAGTTATTTAGTTTATGTGTGCTTAGTTCTAATTTTCACACTACGCTTGTATTTCTTATTCAATTTCTCAATTTATTCAGTAACAGATATCCGTTTTTGGACTTGTGTTATTGCCCTAACATCCTATTTTATTAATCACATGACCAAAGTTGTAGTCTTCGATATCATCTATCAAACAATGAAACAAATAAGGAATAACTTGCAATTTAGATATGTTTTTATAAATGTAATTGGTAGGGAAAGAGTAAATTATAGGATACAAAATATAAAAAATAATCTGTGTATGTATAAGCACCTAGCGAGTTTTATAGTGGATATTGATTATGAGCTACAAGCATGGGTAATATTTTTTTTCTTCACACCGTATCTTACAAATAGCAGTTTAAGCAGAGGGAACCTAGGAACTTAATATTAAGACGCTTCCTTCCTATTCATATATCACAATCACACTTCCCATCTCACTTTCCGTCGAATTTTGGTGGAACCCGATGCTGCCCTTTGCATCGCTACCGGAGCGAGAAAATTAAAATATTTGATATTTGCGGCACTGTTAACAATATAGAATAGATGTTTAAACTCATCTTTTTCATTTTCGCTGTCTTAGTAAATTCACATGAAAGTCAATTATTAAAAAAATATATATCAGTAAGAATTCTTATTTTTTTTTGTATCCATAATCAATAAAACTATAACGCACACTAGTGCGCACCAATGAGTCCCCGCTGGTGTGTCAACACGCCATGTCCAGAATATCGGGAGGTAGAGGACAGGGCCATAAATAGCTACGTGAAATGTAAAAGGGATGGATGAAAAGATAAATGAATTATTAGACGTGAGGGATGAGAGAGATTTGGATGTTATTTGTGTGACTGAGACCAAGTGAAAGAGCAATGTCAATATCGATTTACCAGCGCCTATCTGGGCCGGCATACCAGAAAGCTAGCGGGGCAGTAAAGATGTAGGTGAGTTATTTTCCACTAAGTTGGTAAGTGTAAGAAGTATTCTCATTAGCGACGTATGCGTCAGTAGACAGCTCCATCAGGCAAACTCGAGAAGTTTTGGTAGAGTGTAAGGGACGTTATAGAAGGTGTCAAAGGGAATGAAAAAATAAAAAATTGTGGTGATTTTAACGGATAGGTTGCTATATATAATTATTGCTAGGTCCGTATGGTGACAAGGGAACGATTAGTGGGGAATATCAAGAGCTTCGAAAAAAGCTAGACAGCAGTAAATCTATAAATGGAAATATCGAAGTATGCTAACAGAACCTTAGGGATAGTATGAAGTAAGCAGCCTGTCGCGGCTTCCTATGTCTCGTATATTGTAAAGGGAAAAGAGGCTTTAGCAAAAAAGCGCGATAAATGATGGGATGATGAAGTGCAAGATGCTATAGAAAGAAAGAAGAAAGTATGGTAGGATTATAAAACCGCAGGTAAGGATAAAAGTATGAGGGAGATAAAAAAGAAAGACTATAAGCTGCAAATGCACCAAACGAAAGTACTGATAAAGATGAAGCGTGAAAAGTCATAAAATGAAATAGATGAAAGGTTAACGAACAACTTCAGGTAAAATACGAAGCATGTATAAATAAGGAATTGTATAAATGTGATGACGCCTCAGTCCCAAGTAAAAGAAGCGCTCAGAAACGCTGAGTCTTGACATAGCTGATGGCAAAATCAATTTAAAAGAAGTTGAGAGGGCAATACGAAATATAAAATGTAAGGTAGCGGAAGCAGATGGAGTCACTGTTAAGATTGTCAAATAAGATGGACCACGTGGTATAGACTTGTTCTGGTTTTGTCGCGGTGAGAATGAAGAAGAACATTCTTAGCTGGGTTAGACACTTCGAAAACATGGATCACGAAAGAATGGCAACACATAGCAGTGTATTACGTTGCACATAGCAGTTTAAACACATGGAATCTGGGAACGTAACGTAAAACTTCGTTCCCATTAGAACACATAATTTATTTTTGATATTAACTATACTAACTAATTTAATCTTGTTTCAGATTTTATTAACATTATTACTTAGCTTTCCAAAAGTAGTCACATCTATATGCTTAGCAATGAAAAAGGTTAACGTATTATCATATCACCTATTAGCATATTGCGTTATTAACAAATTACTTTAATATTTAATATGACACTGCATTTTTATAGTTCCTGGATATTTCGTGAAATATCCAATTAATCCATTAGTCTATAATATTTGTGTCTTCCAGGACATATTCCGTGCGATCGTCCATTGTATTATCACATTCTATACAATTTATATGTCATGTTTACCGGCTTTCCTGATTGAAATAACATTAAATGAGGAAGACATCATAAAAAAGGTGTTAATGAACCAATTGCTGGTGTCAACAGGTAATTGTAAAGTTTTAAGATCTTTTATGTTTGAGAATATCTCACATCAAGACAATCACAGAGATATATTACACTGGTAAAAAAGTATAAATCCTAAGATCTCATATTTCCATTTTTTCACTTATAGCCCAATGTAAATATTCACGATTTTATGTATTTCTTCCTAGGCTTTCAAGTATAAAGTACTTAATTTCGTAAATGTTTTATGTTTATCCATATATTACAGAAATTTGAAGTCATAACGAGATGATTCTTTTTAATTAAAATCAAATATATTCCAAACTCATCAAGTATTTCTAGAAAATATTTCACTAATATAAAGAATGAGAATTGCAATCTATTTACTTTACTCTTTATTAAAAGCATAAGATTAAGGTTCTTATAAATAATCTTTACTCTCTTCCAGATCATGACTTACAAGAAGAAATTCGTCGTGCATTAGATTACATTAATTTAGTATCCATAAAGTGTTACGCATGGCGAATAATAGCCCTAGATATAACTCTGCCGTTGAAGTTTGTCAGCACTTGTTTTACTTATGTTATTGTTGTAGCACAATTTAATAATGTTACTTTTTCAGAATAAAGCACATATCGCCCTTGAATATTAGATTTTTTTGTAAAATCCAGATTTTAGAATGAATATAAACTTAAAATTACAGAAGCAGATGTGCAACATATTTTAGTGGCTAGTCTATAGGAAGCAACGATGAGGATGATCCGGTATTTGTAGAGCTTCAAAACTTGTATTTTTTTTCTAAAATAAAAAAAGGAAATTCAAACATCTATTAAATAAACATCATGACAATGTTATGTATGTTAAGAAAAAAATTAATAATTTTACCAAAATTGGTGATTTTCATAATATTAACACTAGAAATAAGCATAATCTTGGTGCACCTGTAACTCGGTTGTATCGAATCCGTAATTCTTTTATGGGACAATGTGTACGCTTTTACAATAGGATCCCAGAAAACGTCAGAGAATTTTCTATATCACGATTTAAAAAAATTGTGAAAAGACGTTTGTGTGTTAAAAGTTATTACCAAATTAATGATTTTGTAAATGATAACACGCCTTGGGAATGAAATGCTCGCTCTAGTCTGTTTCAAAAGTATCATTGTCACAGATATTTAAATATGTATTTGTATAAATTTATTTAAAAAAATAAGTCCCGCCTCGTTTCTTGCGCCGGTTCTTCTCAGGTCTGAGGCATTAACTTTAGTGAACTGGTGGTAAATTATTTGACGTTCAAAAAATGAAGCATGTAACTTCTTATTTTGAATAAAATTATTTGAATTTGAATTTGAATCAACAAATATAAAAGTATTTTTACTACTAGCGCAGGGGCACAAAGTGTAACTTTAAATCGACTCGTTGTGGGTTCGATCCCCACTCTGGGAGATGAAATATTTACTTAAATTCATATTTCAATTTCTTTGCTCTGGTGTGAGTTCTGCCACTCAACACGCAATGCCTCCAGAATTCGGCAAAAAGTGGGGAACGGAGTGTCTTAACACTACATTCCCTGCTTCACGCTGTATCCTGCTGTGTGCGGGATACAGCGTGAAGCTGATTTATTTTATTAATTTATTTACTATTATAGAAAATTAATGATCTTATTCTCATATAATTTGACTTAAAATATTTTGTTTTCGATGAACTGAACTACAATTTAAGTTCAGTTATTTGTTTATGACGTTCCGAGTGTACTCGAAGTTTCTTCACGGGTGGGTTCTTACAAGTATCCCAATATTTTTTTGCTTATATTAAGTAATTAAAAAAAATATATCAAATTTCAAAATTGAGGCCCGTCGTGGCGCAGGGGTACAAAGTGTGACTGTAAAACCAACTAGTTGTGGGTTCGATCCCTACTCGAGGAGATGAAATATTTACTTAAATTTATATTTCCATTTCTTCGTTCTGTTGTCGAGGTTAAGCGCGGCGTTGAGTTCTGCCACTCAACACGCAATTCCTCCAGAATTCGGCAGAAAGTGAGGAACGGAGTGTCTTAACACTAGGTTCCCTCTGACTACCCTGCTGTGTGCGGGATACAGCGTGAAGCTGATTTGATTTTATTGGTATCTTATACAAGTACACCCAGATGCGACAGCTATACCACTACCCTACCTAACTAAAGACGATAAACAATAAAACTCGTCAAGAATAATAACTTGGATTGTATAAACAAATAAAATAACGTAAAATATTTTATCTCTTATGAATATAATCCACGTTTTATGGCTGCATTAAATTTGAACAGTTTTAAGGGGTAGCATAAAGATGGCATAAAATTTCTGAGCCTCCAAAGGATTATCTTGCACCCCAGCTTTTTTTTATATTTTAAGGGCTACTTAAACCTTTGAAGACGATTTGAATAATTAAAGCTAGGTGATAATTTGTGAGTGAAAATATTTTCTTTTCTTCCTTTTTTTGTTGTTCTGCATTTTACGTGGCGATAAGGGAGGATCTAGTGTTACACTAAGGACACCAGTAAGCAAGAGTTAAGTTAAGAGTTAAGACTTACACTTGAATAAACACGGTTATTTTAAAGTCTTATTTAATTTATATGTATAGGTAATTTAGCTGGGCCACTATAGTTTTTCATCAAATATTACAGATCTTTTCCGAATATTCTTTCGCTAAGGCGTCATTTTAATAGTTCTCATAATTTAGCTGAACTGTTATAATCATAACATTATAAGTAACTCATCAGGTGTACTAAATATTCATTTTTTAAATGTCCATCGTGATAATAGTTATTTTACGTTACGTTACGTTTTACGTAACGTTAAGAACGTTATTGTTATTCCAACGTTACATTATTGGTTCAGTTAATCAATAATAGTTTAGCTGGACCACTATGATTCTACATCAAATATGGAAGTCGAAATCATATAAGCCACAGACTAACAGACAGATTTTTTTGTAACCTTTCAATATAGTATAGACAGATAAATAGATGATATGCGCGAACGAAGTAGCGGTCAATGCTAGTAGTATATATAATTATATATCTATACATATATATTTATTTGTATGTTTGTTTATATATATTGCATATACATATGTATTGTGTATATTGTATTAGAATTTGATGATCTTTTTTTTGGTATTTTTATTATTTTATTTTTATGATTGCACTGTGATCTTATCACGCAGTTTGCTCATTTACATTGGTCGGCTGGATAAGATTTCTTTTAGAAATATACCCGCCATTGTATGTGTATACATTATTACCATATATTTGCTTGATTTAAAAATAATTGTTCGTTGTGGCGCATATGACTATAAATGCGACGGTTGTAGGTAGAATTTCCATGAGAGAAATTAATTATTTGATATTTTCATTTCTTCGCACTGGTAATAAGACAAAGAGCTCAACACTAGGTTCCCTCTGCCTACCCTGCTGTATGTGGGATGCAGCGTGAAACTGATTTTATTTATTTAATACTAAGTTCCTTCTGCATATTGTCTAATATACGAAATAAAGCAGAAATAAAGCGTGGAGCTAAAGTAAAATCTGTTAAGTGCGATTTGCCTACCGAGGCTTCTTTACCAATTTCAGAATGTCAACGGGAAGTACAACTTATAAAAGTTGACAAACTGTGGGAAAATGTAGTCATTTAGTATAAAATGCAACTATAAGTTTGTAATTATTTTTTTCTATGGCTTTCCTTTAATTTTTTACTTTTCGGATCTTTCCCTTTGTTTGTAGTATAAGTTCTCACTTCTTAAAAAAAATCAGCTTGATAACTCCACACGATCTCAAGATAAATGATCTTGACAGACAGACAGACGGACTACAAAGTGATCCTATAAGGGTTCCGTTTTTACTTTTTAAGGTAGGGAACCCTAAAAATACAAGTTTACAATTTCAAAGTTTTAAATTTTAAAATTTCTGAAACAATATCGCTACTGGCTGCGGTCCAGGAAGTTAGCAATTATAGAGTTATGTATCAAAGTTGCTGCCCCTCGGCGACAAGCAGATGAATTTTCTGCCATCCATCATCCCCCGTCCCTCGAGTCCGGTAGTTCAAAAGTTAAATTGAGTGCACTTTATAAAGATACATAGAGATTGAACGGTTCTTAATACTTTATTGTTTCGTTTGGACTTTAATTAAATTAATAAATTATATTATTTTGTAGGTATAGTGCTTTGCTTTGGGGAACGGAGTGTTTTAACTCTAGGCCTCCTAAATAACACAAAGTAAATAAACACTTCTCAGTTTATGATTATAAAATGTACGGTTGTGGGTTCGATTTTTACTTAGAGGATTTTTTTTTACATTCTCACTTAATTAAATTAATTAATTATTTTATTTTGTAGTCGAAGTGCTTTACCTCGATACCAGAGCGAAGAAATGAAAGCGGAAAGTGGAGAACGGAGTGTTTTAACACTAGGTCCCCAAAATAACGCAAAGCTAACACGTCTCTGTTTATGATTGTAAAATCTACGGTTGTAGGATCGATTTCTACTTAGAGGGTTTTTTTTTCATATTCTCGCTTTGGTATGTAGTCAACGTGGGGCATTAAGTTCGAGTACTGAATACACAACGTCTCGACCATTGTGACATCAGAAAACGGAGTGTTTTAACACTAGGATCCCTCTGTCTTCTCTGTATAGATAAATTTTAAATGCTTTTACTTCTTTAAGTCCAACAAGAAAATTCAAAAAGTTAAATCTATAACTTTTATTTATTTTATACAAAATTTATAGAATTTAATTGTTAGTTAACAGTTAAATATTAAATGTGTTAACCAAAACCAATTTCATACAAGATTAATAGCGAAACAATATTAATTTAGGTAAAACTGTCAAATGAGTCAAATGAGCTCAATTAGATACAACTGGCGAATAGGACCGATCCAACAAATATTCACTAATATGAAACCAATTTTCCAAATAAATATATTGGACTAATAGTAAATGGTTAGTTGGAATAGCTGAATTTATTATAATATAATAATTAGGATCTGTTCTTCAACTGTCCGTTTGTCAACGCGTTGGCTTAAGTTCATTTAGCACATAATCACTTGTATTCGGGCATGACCTGATGCGAAACGCAGTGGCATAAAGCCACTACTTCACGCCGGTTTTATATGCCGGGTGTGGTAATGATCCGGTCGAGTCTGCCCATACGTGTTGCCATTGCTGGCGACGTGACTCTACCACACGTATTTTAGTCGCCTCTTACGACACCACCAGTACCAGGATGATCCTATTCTAGGCCGGGATCACACGGCGAAACAAATATTTAATTCCCTCAAATGGGAATCGAACCCACAGTCATAGCGCCCCTACCTCACTCATATATCTTACATAACATCCATATTTATATAATCCAGTAGTTAGATAGCACGTAAACTAATGAAGTGTAGTCGTAAATCAAAGCGGCCGTATATTAACATCGCACAGTATTGACAGCGGACACCGCACGCATTTATCAATGTGTCTAAACATGAGTTCATGTATTGATACTGAAAGTGCTATACCTATATTGCTTATATTATATTTAGATAATAATGTGGTTAAACAATTAAATTTCGGTATACTAATAATAAGTTGGGACAGGTTGTGGGTTCGACTCTCGCTCGAGGAAATTAAATATTTAATATTTCATTTTTTTTTTGCTCTAAGTGTGCGGTTAATTTCAACCACTCAATACTCAATCAATTTTTCTCAAATTTTTGATGGAAAGTGGAACGGTACCGACAGAGTGTCATAAAGATAGGTTTCCAGGTTCCCTTTGCGTACCTTGCTATAAATTTAATATAAATTTCTTACAAAGCCGATATGTTTTTGTATACAAATAATTATATCATTGTTCGTGTTACTTTAAGAAAAATCAGCTTGACTTCCCGTCCCGCGCACAACAGGGATGTAGTGGTAAGACACTCCGTTTCCCACTTTCCACCGAATTCTTAAGGCATTGTTTGTTATTAATATTCTGCGCCCATCTAAACAAAATATTTCTTTGAACGTGATTTTGAACATGATTTCTGTATATTTAGCTTCATGTTAAGTAATAAACCACCAGTCTTCATTGATTGTATGATGTTTATTTTTATTTAGCTAAGCCGCTCGAGATATTCTATATCTCTGGTTATTGTAAACGATATTTAGAAAATCCATAGAAATAAAAATACTATGTGAAAATACACAAAACCTCCATCCAATTTGTGAGAGTATCGCTTACAATTGCATCGTATTCAAACGTCGCCATATTTACGTATCCTATTTGCTTCTTTCTACTTAGAGAAGTAATATTTTTCAATAGAATGAAATATATGTGTTGATTCTAAACATATGTGTATTTTTATTTTCTTGGTTCTATAATATATATATTTTTTAGCTTTATGCTTACGCTTTATACCCCACATAGCAGGGTAGGCAGAGGGAACCTAGTGTTATTCTCCACAACTCAATCCCGCGCTTTAACCGAGGAAATGAAATTATTAAATACTTCATATCCTCTAATGGGAATGAAACTCACAACCTGTCGCGTATACATGTATCCCTGTGGCATGACTGGTCTCATTAAATTATAAAAATAAATATTACAACCAAATTTGAATCTACATCGTGTTAACAAAAAATTATACAATACATCTCCTTATTACATTTATTTACTATACAATTGTATAGTAAATTAATGTGATAAGCAGAGCTGTGTAGCATGACAGAGGTAACCTAGTGTTAAGACACTCCTTTCCCATTTTTCGCTGTATTCCGGAAGCATTGCGTTAAGTGGCGAAACTCAACGCCAGTCTTTGCCTCGACATTAGATCGAAGAAATGAAAATATAAATAAATATTTAATTTCCTCTAGTGGGGTTCGAATACACATCCGTTTACGGTCACACTCGTGCGCCACTGCGGCATACAGGTCTCTGAAACACACAATATTCTGATATATTTTGATATCACAATATTATTATACTTACTACTCTGCAAGCTGTTTAGATTAACTTTGCAATAGTTAGGCTTTCCCTTTGATGCTACCTTCGATTTATTGATGTTTATTTTTCTCCCAATCCTGCATTAATAGAAAATGTGTTTACTCAGCATTTTATCAACTACTTTAACAGAATATGCCATAATAGGGTTTTTTATTTACATTTAATAATGGAAAAATTTGATTTGGCCTTTGATGTATTATTGCTAGGACTTGTAAAGTAAAAAATGCAATATTGTCATATTTAAATATTTATACTATCAATTATATTATTAAAAAATAAAAATCTTAAATTAAGAGGAAAAGTTGAGAACTGAGTGTCTTGACACTATGACCCCATCAGAAACATAAATGTGAAATAAGAGCCAAGTAAAACGCTAAGTAATGCGTCGATCTCGATTTCACCGACAAAAGAATAGGAGATCTATACAACGGGATATATTCTAGCTATGGGAGCGTCAGTATATATTCGTAGGGAAGTATCAATAGAAATATGCATGAAATACAAGTAAATAAACAAATCGCAACAAATTTATTATCTACCTGTTCGCACATTCCTTCCTCCCCCTTCCCCTTCTTTGGCGTTCTTTCGTCTTAGACAAGCATTACCGGTTGTGCATTCAATATTTTATACAGTACCTTGGCAAAGTATAAATTCAATAATAATTCGTACATTACCTACACGGTAAGTGGGGAACGGAGTGTCTTAACACTAGGTTCCTTCTGTCTACTCTGGTGTATGCAGAATAAAGCGTGAAGCTGACCTACACGCTTTTGGTATTCTATACATTGCTGAGATATTGTATAGAAACATACATACATAACAAATAACAATCATAGCCTTTATATGCAATTTCAATCAGGCGAGTGGTCGTCCGGCGCCAGCTGCGGCCGTGACGAGTTAATTTCATATGCTAATATGCAACCTGCGCTAGTATTAAAATGTTAGGATTTGCTTCCCTGCTTTGGTAGACCAAACGCGACATTTTTCACGCTATAAAACATAAAATTAATACAAGAAATGAATGGGGAGAGGAGAACAAACTTCCAGTCAGATCCTTTTAGATATAGAAAATTTATCACGTGACTTAAAATAAGTAAATTAAATAAATAAATCAGCTTCACGCTGTATCCCGCACAGCAGGGTAGGCAGAGGGAACCTAGTGTTAAAACACTCCATTCCCCACTTTCTGCCGAATTCTGGAGGCATTGCGTGTTGAGTGGCAGAACTCAACGCCGCGCTTTGTCTCTACACTAGAGAGAAGAAATGTAAATATAAATTTAAGTAAACATTTCATCTCCTCGAGTGGGGATCGAACCCACAACCAGTCGATTTACAGTCACAATTTGTGCCCCTGCGCCACGATTGTCCTCAATCGCGTGACTTAAACAGTGTAATAACCCTACAATTAAATTGTATAGTTGTATTTTTGATATAAGTGAATAATTCGTGTAATTTTTTACAAAGTTACAGGAAAATAAAGTAAAATATAATTTTAGTAAATAATTACGTATTAAGTTAAGTATCTACATAACCATTTTATATATTTTCTTCTTTATTTCAACAGTTGCAAATTAGTTCTATATAAGATTGTCTTAATATTAGGGTCCTAAATCCCCTTGACCTTGAAAGCCTTTAATCATAATCTAAAGTGTGAATTCGATTGTGCCAATGTAAACAAACAATACATTATGTAATAATCTAATATTTAAAACATTTTTTTCTTAACTTCTAATTTTAATGATGATGTTTTTTATGAAAATCGATATCTAAAAAACTCAAAACAGTTAAGAAAATATTAAAATACGAGTACTATAGACTTTTTTATAGCTTTTACATAAAAAAATCTTATCTAAGCATAAAATCTTTATTACTGCATACATCAATAGAAACGACCCAATACGTAATAAACATTTGATTTATTATGTTTATTGAAAGGGAATTTTGATCTAGTTGAAGCTGATAGAGCAAAAACGCAGTTTTCGGTTAGTAACCGAATTTTAAAGAAACATTTGTAAAAATTGTAAATGACTAATGTAATACAAAATATTAGCTTCTTTTTTTTTAGCTTCAGGTCATATTACGCATAAGGCAGGATAGGCAGAGGGAACCTGGTATTTCCGTTCTCCACTTTCCGCGGAATTTTCAAGGCATCGTGTGTTGAGCGACGACACTAAACGCCGCGTATTGCCTCATTTGCAGAGACAGGTAATGACACTTTATACTTATAACAAAATTGTAGCTGATCGATGTCTGACATGGACAATATGTGGGATCCTTACATTACTTCCACAAAATTGGTGTATGGTATGGAAGAAACAAAGAAGTCGAATATTTTTTAATAAAATATATTTATTTCATGAAAGTATGAACCATAGTTATCTATGAACTTTTGCCATCTCATAGATATTTCATCAATCTCTTTACTAAAAAAATCATTCGGACGGGAATCAATAAAATCTTTGAAGGCGGTTTGGACTGTCCCATCAGATTTTTTTTTACCTTGTAAGAAGTTATCTAAATTTCCAAAAAAAGGTAAGCTGTTGGAGATCTGAAAGGACGGTGAATGTCTTAGATATTCTAATTGAATTGTTAACCGTCTTCTAATTTGATAGGCGTCTGTTGTGCCGTGTGTGATCTAGAGTTGTCGTGAAGCAGCAGTGGCGTAGAGCGATTGACTACCCTTGGTTGTTTAGCAGCTGTTAATTCTTCTCCAGCAAAGAAAACTATAATGAACGACACCAACACTAGTCCACCAAACGTTTACAAGTAACTTTTTTGGGTGAATTTTCTCTTTGGACAGGATTTGGCTGGCTTACCAGGGTCCAGCCATTGTGATGAGCTCTTCTGATCCTCAAAGAAAATCCACTTTTCATCACAGTTGTGTGATTCAATTTAAAAACCCCTCCTTTTTGTGACGGTCAGCAGTCGATGCACGTTTGCAAGCATGCTTCACTCTAGTCGTGAGGTACCCAACTTTAAGCCTTTCCTTTTTTCAATTTGCTTTAAGTGGAATAAAACAGTTTTATCACTAATACCGCAGCTTGCAGCTATTTTCTTCTATTGAATTTTCTCTTGCGACAAAACCCTACATATCATTAACTCCCGGAGGAACTCGTACATGTAAATAACACAATATTTAAAGTTTTTCATTTTGTAAGCTGAGTCACGACAAGCAGACAAGCAGAAAAAAAATAGAAGAAGAAAACCAACCAAGAAGAATGACAGTTAACAAAACACAAATAAATCTGCAAATAGCTGTATTCGTTTGAATTTCGAATTCATAACCAAAGAGGAGAAATTTGTAAGATTCCAATCACAGTGTCTGAGTACCTACTATAGTCCTCAATCACGCCCAATCTACTAACATATCAATGTACGGTCACTGTCCGTATCGTAATGATGCCCCGCGGCCTCCGCTGTGCGGTGGTTTGTAGTTCAATTAATAATGTGAATCGGCAAAGCTGACCGCTCTACTGGTTTGGGTATCAAACAAATCTCTTGTGTGTAACGTGGTTTTGGATTGTGGGTGCTTTGTCTTGTTTTACTTGTAATTTTATATGTATCGTGGGTTCGATTACGACTAGGTGATAATAATAGTACTCTTTTTTTTGTGCAGTAGGGTTAATAAATGGAATCTAGTGTTGATGTGAGGACACTACGTTTACCACGTTTCATCTAATTCTCGAGACATTGCGGGTTGAGTGGCAAAGGAAAGAATATGTTTTTTTCTTATTACCACAACGAGTACATTAAAACATTTTTTTTCATTTTCTTGTCGTATTTTCCACCATGTTCTCTCGAATCGAACCTCGAATGGGAATCGAACCCACAATCTATCGCGTTTACACGCTTGCGCCTGTACCACAACTGACTTCAATATACAATTGAATAAAATAAACATTCTTACATTGCAGTATCTTAAACAAAGGTAATTTAAGACGTCATCCTCGGGGCGCTGCGGAATCGAGAAGCGCTTTAGTCCGATAAGTCGTGTGTATTTCCACTCGCTGTTCTCGTTATCTTTATACTGTTTTACTAGTACTATAAGTTTTCACTAAGTTTTAAAATTAATTTAATTTTATAAAAATAAGACAATCCAGTTTACGGGCCGGCCGTGGCATAGAGACACAAGCGAGTGACTGGAAGTGTCTAGTGTTGAGGCACGCGTGGCGTTTATTTTCGATACTCTCCGCTTTGCACTCCCAATTTTTTTGGGGAATTTTAGAGGCATTTTCGCAATGACGCATTTCGTGTCGACACCAGAGCGAATTTCCTCGAGTGGGAATCGAACCCGCAAGCTGTCTCACTTACAGTACCGTACCACGGTACTGTAAGTGAGACAGCTTTAATAACTCAATAATTATAAAACAGTTCCTTTTTAATAATAAAATGTATATAATACTAGTGATGCTAGTCGTGGCGCAGTGGCATAAAGTGTTACTGTAAAACCGACTGGTCGTGGGTTCGATCCCCACACGAGGCGATGAAATATTTACTTAAATTTATATTTTCATTTCTTCGCTCTGGTGTTGAGGCAAAGTGCGGGGTTTAGTTCCGCCACTCAACATGCAATGCCTCTAATACTCGGCGGAAAGTGGGGAACGGAATGTCTTAACACTTAGGTTCCCTCTGCATACCTTCTTGTGTGCGGGATACAGCGTGAAGCTGATTTATTTAATTTTTTAACATTAGTAAATTTTCTTCCAAGTCCTGTACTATAGTAGCGGCATCCAAGACAGCTGCAGGCGAACAATGCATTATGTATAACTTTTTATAAGGCGCTCGAGAGAATGCAATTTGAAACAAAGTATCAAGTTTAATGTGATTTTAGATTAAGAGTGGCGAGAAAATACTGAACCGGAAGGAACTGTATGAAATGATTTACTATCCTCCGTTTTATATTTATTCTATAAATGAAAATAATATTTTGAAAGAGAGAAATAATATTTAGTGATAAAAAAAGGCCGATCGTGGCGCAGCGGCACGAGGTGTGACTGCAAAACCGACTGGTTGTGGGTTCGATCCCCACTGGAGGAGATGAAATATTTACTTCAATTTATATTTTCATGTCTTCGCTCTGGTGTCGAGGTTAAGCGCGGCGTTGAGTTATGCCACTCAACACGCAATGCCTCCAGAATTCGGCAGAAAGTGGGGAACGGAGTGTCTTAACACTAGGTTCCCTCTGCCTACCCTACTGTTTGCGGGATACAGCGTGAAGCTAATATTTAGTGATATTATTAATAAATAATTGTAGATTATAGATTCAATGCTGCTTGCAAAACTACTTATTTTTATGTTCACGATGCATTGTATAGGCAAAGGGAACCTTATGTTAGAACTCTTCGTTCCCCATTCTCCGCTCAATTTTATAGACCATAATTTGAATAGAGAAATTTAAAGCTGAGCTTTGCTTTGTTAACAGAGCGAAGAAATTAAAATAATTAATTCCTCTGAATAGAAATCTAACCCACAACGGTAACGTTTAATGTTACATAGTGATTGCTTTAATTCTATTCTAAAAAAAGCAAAATAAATACAATTTCAGATAAAATATAAATATTTATGTGATTTCAAATTGAGAGTGGCGAGAAAACACTGAAGCAGAATCGTGTGAAATGATTTACTATCTTCCACTTTATACAGTTTAAATGTTTATTCTATGAATTTTGCTGTCAAATAAATAATTTCACGTAGTATTTGTTCGAAATAGTTATTAGTCTAAAATATTTTTATGAATACTTTTATAACACTAAATTTATACGTTCTATAATCTTTACTATAATTATTTTTATTTTTTGAATTCCGTCAAAAAATTACGCTTTTTTAATGTATTTTATTGGCGTACAAAGCAGTATATTAAATGTCGTGTCCTGTATTCCTATTATAATCAAATTTTTCAGTTTAACACTGATATAAAGTAGTCACATGTACAATTTGGTACCTAATGTATATATTATAAGCTTGAGGCCAGTCGTGGCGCAGGAGAAGACAATGTGACTGTAAACGCGACTGGTTGAGGGTGCCATCCAATCGAAATGAAATATTTATTCCAATTTATATTTCCATTTCTTCTATAAATTATCTAGATATCTATAAATTTCTACTTTTCGATATCTTCAAGTAATCTCGAAATAAATGGTCTTGACAAACGGACGACAAAGTGATCCTATTAGTGTTCCGGGTTTACCTTTAAAAGTATAGAATCCTAAAAAAACATTTAAATAATAAAAGCAATCAAAATTTACAAAGAACAGCACTAATTAAAATATAATCCCCCTGTTTATAATCGCATCCCTAATAGCTGTAATAACTCTGTACCAAGAGATTTTATTACATAGCGCTGGTAATTCATCACGAAATGGAAGATAGAAGGAAAAAAACTCAAAAAACTCAGGTGCAGTTTGAAATATGAATATTCTAGAGAATGTTTTGCTGTAGAATTAATTACTATAACAAAAAGCCACCCAAAAAATAAAAAAAATCAGATTTTAAAATAACATACTATTTAACCACTAGGTTCTCTTTGTCTGCTCTATTTAAGGAAAATACAGAAATAAGAATAGATAGTAATATTTTCGTCAAATTTGTAATGATAATATGTATGTTGCAGTCTTTAACAATTTTTAAGTGTGGAAAGGAGTAACAATTACTTAGATTTTCTGTGCCTAGCTAAGAATTTGTTATAATAACAAATTTCACATAAATAAACTAAACTAAAGATCGCTCTGACAACGAGGTAAAGCGCGGCGTTTAGTTTCGCTACTCAGCATGCAATGTCTGCAGAATTTGGCGGAAAGTGGAAATTGAAGTAGAAATGTCTAGTGTCCCAGCATATATACGTTATCTGCAAAAAAAAAGTTTTTTTATAGAAGTAATTAAATTTTTATATAGAATTCCATGACAAATTAAAAATTAAAAATTAGCTTCACGCTGTATCCCGCACACAGCAGGGTAGACAGAGGGAACCTAGTGTTAAGACACTCCGTTCCCGACTTTCTACCGAATTCTGGAGGTATTGCGTGTTGAGTGGCAGAACTCAACGCCGCGCTTAACCTCGACACCAGAGCGAAGAAAATGGAAATATAAGTTTAAGAAAAATATTTCATCTCCTCGAGTGGGGATCGAACCCACAACCAGTCGGTTTTGTAGTCACATCTCATGCCGCTGCACCACGACCGGCCTCGAATGCCCAATAAATATTATACAAATGACCAATAAATATTTAACCACACCTTTCTTTGAAGTTAGAATCGAACCCACTACATTCATCTTGGCTCCAGCACTCCAGCCTTATAAAATATCAATACCTATAACCAATTTAACCATAAACCATAAAAGCTATTGAGTGCAATCGTAAACTACATTTCCCGCTCGATCGCACGTCGTCTGTCCTCCATCCAACGTATTCATGATGCTTTATAAGTTTTATGACGTTTAGAACTGATGGAACGGTATTTCCATGTTTTTGGATTTTATTGTTCTTGGAAACTATTATAGTTTCTATTTAAAATTGTATAGATGACTTCGCTCACGTATTCGCTTTGTACGCTTCGCTCGCCTATACTGCTGTTGACCTGGGATGGTCTTTACAGCGTCACCGAGCTGGGAGGGGTGAAAGTAGCTCGTCCCTGAAGAAGAAGTACGAGTTTTGATGGACGCTCATGGACATCAAAATGGAATAAGAAGGAAAACCTATAGTGAATCTACAGTGACGAATTTGGCACGTAATTGGGCCAGAACTTATAATACAAATAAATAAATATGATAAAATTTAAAAATGCAAATTTATAGACCGAAATATTATATATTGCTGTAAGATACTTTGTGCTTAAAATATATTACTTTTTGCTTAATTCTATACTTACAGAAGTGTCTTAATGGGAACTGAGTGTCTTAACATTAAGTTCGTTCCATCTGGCATCTTGTTATGTCCGGGATACAGTGTAGAGCTGTATATACATATAGCTGGGTGACCGAGCTCCGTTCCCTGATTTTTCAGTCAGTTTCACGGTGTTGTTTCAGTATTCAACAAAAGCCTCGAGGGATAAAGTAAAGCTAAGGAAAAATATATGATGAGTATCAGTAAAAATATCATCATAATAAACGAATATGAAAATAGAATTGAAAAATTGTCACCATAAAATAATATAATTTAGAAAGATAGAAGTTTTGAAATATTGGCTGTCATCTGTTTGGCACGAATACGTTGCTGAAGTTTCAACATTCAGTACATTATTTCGCATTTCGGATGTGGCACTCTTACTGCTTTTATTTGTTTTAGATTCACGCTGTATTACGCACATAGCAGTATAGGCAGAGGGAACCTAGGAATCTCGTAAGACATACTCCAACCCCATTAAGTCACTTCTGTTTCCTACTTTCCGACAAAATTTCAAGGCATTGCATGTTGTGTGTGTGAGTGGCGGAACTCAACGCCGCTCATTGGTACCAGAGCAAGAAACGAAAATATTAATAAATAATAATTCTTTACTCAAGAGGAATTCGAACCTACAAAGCGTTTACAATCACACTGCCAATGCGCCACGGCGACCTCAATAATAGAGCTAAAATAGAGCTAAAAAAAGATATATTTTTCTTTTAACTCCACGCCACTCATCACGCAGTGTCTCCAAAATTCAGCGGAAAGTGGGGAACGGAGTGTCTTGACACTAGGTTCCCTCTGCCTACCCTGCTGTGTGCGGGATACAGCGTGAAGCTGATTTATTTTATTTATTTTTTATTTTTCTTTAATTTCGTAACTCAGTGTATTTTAGCGAATTGAAACGTTTGCAGAGATGATGTGCATTAGGTCTCCATAGCGGGTTGGATTGATAGCGCACATTTGTTTTAGCTTTGTATCATATACATGAATATACGTCTGTCATTACGTTCACGCTTACATTAGGAATTGAATATACTAAATGTAATATTTTGTTTTGTTTATAGGTCTTTTTTTTTAATAATAATATCATACTACATAATTATTATTCACGCTGTATCCCGCAGAGACAGAGGGAACGTGGGAAACTAGTGTTAAGATACTTCCACTATCTATTTTCCACCGATTTCTGGGGGCATATCGCGTTAAATGAAGGAACTCTAAGAACAATTTTGATTAAGCTTTAGTCATTTTCACTTTTACAAATTTAGTTTAATTTTACTTTTACAATTTTACCTATGGATAATATTTATATATTCCTAAACCACATCAATTCTATTAATAACAATATTCAATTCACATATAGAATATAAAATTACAGGCAAATAATTAATTAGCATTCCTCGATGTTTTAGTCATAAGAAATCCTGATAGCACAGTAGACCACACAATATATGGGATACCCATGCACACCAATACCTCAATGGTGAATCTCACCACCACCTTACACAGCTATCTACCGTTGGCAAATATTTGTTTCAGAGAGTACACACCTCTGCGACGCTGAACACCTAGAGGACAAGCTTCGCCAGGTGAAGAATGCCTCACTAAGGAAAATCGATATATTCCTGGAATGATACGTGAGGCTATTGAAATACAAAAACATCCTAATTTCAATAAAGAAAATGGCTGGAAGCTTTCTAACACCTGGGACCCACTCATAAAGTCACTGAAATCTCAAACCCACCATACCAGAGAGCAAGATAGTGTCAACTCATTCTGCAGAAATGCAAGGCGAATAAATAAAACTTTAATAATATATCATAATTCTCGTACAACAAATTTAATTTTTATACGGGAACCTGATTCCACCCTTAACATAATAAATATGCATATTAAAACTGCCCTAAAGCGTTCAGGGAAATCAAATAATATAAATTAAATGATATCACATTAGCGTACAACGTATACAGAACTGATATCAGCCGCTTGTTTGACAAGCATTAGGCAAATTGTGTCTTGGGGCTATATCCGTTTGACTTTGAACTACTGTTTGTAGGGGAATAGTTCGGGTGAAGGGCTTGGAAGATACTACAAAGTGAATGTTCTGAATATTTAGGGAATTTTGATGGATTTGTTCTAGGCTATTTCAGAATTTGGGGGAAGGTGGGGAGGGGAGTGTGTTAATATTAGGTTCCCTGTGCCTTTCCTGCTATATGCGGAATACAGCGTGAAGCTTTAAAGGTTATTGAGGTGATATTTTGAAAATTAGACTGAAATTGAGGAACGAGGTATCAGTTAACATTAGGTTTTCAATGCATACTCTACTGTAAATATAGCATGAAACTAAAATAAGAAAAGGTTATGAATCCTATATGATATAATTTAAAGTGGTTAGAAAAAGTAGATATTTATTGTTAGTTTAATACCAAAGTATAAAATTAAAAAAAAGCGACGTAGCTTAATAATAATATATTACATATGTCTTAATGATCAAGCACTTGGATGGTCTCCATGAGTCGTAGGTTCTGGCTCAGCTCACAAATAATTGTATGTTTTCTAAAAAAAATCTTCAACTATTTTATAGACAATATAGAACAAGATGGCAACATAAAAAATATATTTTTTGTCCACATTAAAAGGCTTAAGAATAATAAATAGAAAATGTTGTTTAACAAAGATATAATACGAACAAAACAAATATACACCTAACCACATATTTTTCATCAAATCCAACCTGAAATTGTAATACCAACAGTATTAAATTCACCCACTGAACTACAGCCTGAGGCGAGGTTTTAACGAACCTACTCAAATTACCTAATGTATGTGCTATTTTAATTACTTATCAGTTTTCTCTATGTAATAATTAATCGGAATTAAATAATTAACTGCTATTTGTGTATGAATCACATTTAATATATATATATTTTTTTATTAAATTGAATTGAACTGACAACCATATAGTGTATATATACATTTTGATTATGTAACGATGGTGTTACTTTTTTATGCTTCTAAACAAAGAAAATTTTGTGGTAGCTTTTTTTTGTACTCCTATTTTAGGGTCCCGTACCTCAACAGAAAAAAAACGGAAACCTTATAGGATCACTTTTTTCCTTTTCAAAACCTATAGGGACCTACTTTTTGAAAATGTACCGGTATGAAATGTATTACAATACAAATAAAGGATAAAGGAAAAGTGAAAATTTATTAAAAAAAAATATTACAAACTTATATTTGTAGTTCATTTCATACAAAATGAGTGTATATAGTAGTAGTACCCGTTGACCTACAATTCTAAATTTACTTATTTAGAAAATTTAAACATAGCGGGTTTTTATACGTTTTCTACATGAGTATTTTTAAAAATGCTAAAAATTCTAAATTTGGTACGGAAGCCTCGGTGGGCGAGTTCGATTCGCACTTGACCGCTTTTTTTATTATTATACGTCTTAACGAAAATAATGTAAATATTTCAAGATAAAATATATAATTAAGCCTCATAAAATTTAAATCCATAAATAAAATCAAATATAAGGGGTCAATAAAATAATCGCTAGCGGTCACGATTTCACATGTAAGGTAAGACAATAACTCACAGTAATGTGTCTTTTATTACCCACCCCGAGATAATAGATGTACCATACAGGACTATTAAGGTATCTTTTTTATCTTTTTCTATGGAATAGATATATAAGATATCTTTGAAATATATTTTTTTATTAAATTGCCCTATATTACTATATTTTGCTTCATATGTTTATATTTTTCAGCTTCACGCTGTAAACCACATGTAGTGCTAAGACACTCCGCTTCCGAACTCTGAGGGTAAAGCGTGTTGAGTGGCAGAACTCAACGCCGCGCTCTGCCTGAAATCACACGGTTGTGCCCGTGGGATTCAACTCAAGAAAAGACTTTATTTTAAATATGAATAATCTGTGTTATTACGCCCAGAACTTTTAATGGACGTTCATCTTACTAAACTATGAAGTTAGTATAATGAACAACTAATATATTTTTTATTTGTAAACATATTATTATTTCAATAGCAATGTGCTACGAAAAAGAAGGTCTACGACGTAGACAAGTCAACTATAACCACAAACGTTAACCATATTTCATCCAAATTCGCTTAATCGTTTTGCGTAGTTTACAAAAAATAAATAATTAAATTAATAAAATATTATTTATATTTAAATTAATGAAATATATTATAATTAAATTAATAAAATACTTCGCTCAAATTTCGCTTTTTGCCAAATATTCGAAACTTCTTTTGGTGGAAACTACTTGTAACCTCACACTTTGCCTACTAAAACGGGAAACTTTAAGCAATTAAAAACAATATTATCCTTAAGTGAGTATCGAAGCCACAGCCATCGCGTTTACAGATATACGATATCCCACTGTGCCGCGACAATCTTTTTTTTTTCAGCTTCACGTCCGTGCATATCAGGGTAAGCAGAGGGAACCTGGGAACTTAATATTAAGATAATCCGTTCACTATAAATAAAGACACTTCCGTTCCCACGCTTTGCCTCGTTACTAGAGCAGAAGAAACAAAAAAAATAATCATTTTGTATCAAACCCGTAACCGTCGCGTTTAAAGTCGCATGCTTGTGCCTCTTGCTTGCGCGACGACAGCCTCAAAATAATAAATTAAATTATAATAACCATATAATCACATAATACCTGTAGATTTGGGGCCAGTCGTGGCGCAGGGGCACAAAGTGTGACTGTAAAATCGACTGGTTGTGGGTTCGATCCCCCCTCAAGGGGACGAAATATTTACTTAAATTTATATTTCCATTTCTTCGCTCTGGTGTCGAGGACAAGCACGGCGTTGAGTTCTGCCACTCAACACGCAATGCCTCCAAAATTCGGCGGAAAGAGAGGAACGGAGTGTCTTAAAATTAAATTCCCTCTGCCTACCGTGCTGCGTGCGGGATACTGCGTGCAGCTAATTTATTTATTTTACCTATAGATTTCGTTTTTTTTTTCCAATAAAATGAATACCCCACCTATTTCCATCCACACCGTAGTTTGCCTATGACTAAGACCGTAAAATAAACAAAGCAGCTTGCCCCCGGGAACCATAAAACGTTTCTCAATAGATATACTTCCTTCAGAATTTTTAAATTTACGATCAGAATCGGAATTTTATGATTGTTTTAGTGTCGATACGTTTATGTCTCTTAAATATTGGATATTTAATCAGCTGTGAACGATTGCAGATTGGTTGAGATTTGTATACTTGAGTTTCTTGTTGCAATTACTTTATAATATTTATTGTATATTTTTCTATACTTATATTATGTAAGAACTTTTTTTTTCTCATTATAGATAAACCATACAATAAACCATATAAACATTATAATTTACTGCAGTTAGTGAAAACTAGTCCAGAATTCTAGTCAAATTTTTGTAATGCATAACTTTTTCACTTTTCAATCTCAAAATTGTTCTCATATAATTAAGTTGGAGTCGTCGTCATTTCCTCGTTGTATGATAATATCTCCAAAATGTGTCTTAAAATTAATTAAGTCACTCTGCCTGCCCTGTTATAAATAATGTGTAAAGCTGTAAATGTAGAAAATATAACAAATAAAACAAAAAAGGAAGCCTCTTGGCACAGTGGCACAAGGATGTAACTGTAATGCGACGGTTGTTAGTTTAATCCCGCTGTATTTTCGCTCTGACACTAAGGCAAAAGCCCAGCGTTGAGTTCCGCCAGTCAACATGCCGCGCCTCGAGAAAATTAGAAAGTGGGTAACGGAGTGTCTTAACACTAGATTCCCACTTCCCACTTTGCTACGTGAGGTATACAGCGTGAATCAGTTTTAAAAACAAAAAATATGTATAAAAAATATGCTACCATTCAATTCAATTTAAACAAACTTAGATTAATGTTCAGTTTTGCGGAACACAAGATATTAATATTAAAATTAGTTTTCATTTAAACGGGGGTTAAGCTGACGGGCTACGAGACGCTGAAAAATTACCTCGCCTCGCCTTTCAGGAATTTACAATTTAATGTTTTAGTTATACCTACTGAAAAATATTACATTGTTGTGTAAAGTATAATATTTTTATGAATAAAATAAAAGAAATAAATCATCTTCAGAGGGAACCTTGTGTTAAGACACTCCGTTCCCCATTTTCCGCCAATTGCTGGAGGCATTGTGTGTTGAGTGGCAGAACTCAACGCCGCGCCTGTCCTCGACACCAGGGCGAAGTTATGGAAATATAAATTTAAGAAAATATTTCATCTCCTCGAGTGGGGATCGAACCCACAACCAGTCGGTTTTACAGTCACACTTTGTGCCCTTGCGCCACGACTGGCGTTACGTTATTAAACTCCATAATATTATTATTGAGACTTTCATGGAGTGAGACAGCATCTGATTAAAGCCACACTGATTGTGAGTTCGATACTCACACGAGAAATAATAATAGTTTTATTAAAATTAGTACCATTTTCCCGTACTTAACGCTGCGCTTTGTCCCCCGCTGAAGCACAGCGTTGTGTTCCGCCACTCAAAACGTAATGTCTAACTTAGGTCTCCGATTTAGTAAGACAACCACGCACACTCTCGAATACTGACTAAAAGTAGAGAACGAAGTGTAGGTACTTGGTCACTAAGTTTTTTCGCAATGTTTTGTCTTTTTTTTTTATGGAAAAGACAAGGCAAACGAGCGTTCGGGTCACCTGATGGTAAGTGATCACCGCTGCTCACGAGGTCTAGGTTGAAAAAGAAACTTCACGCTATATCCTGCATAGCAGGTTAGGCAAAGGGAACTTGAAAACTTAGCGTTAAGATATTTTGTTTAAGTTAAGTCACTTCCGTTTCCCACTTATTGCCGAATTCTGGATGAATTGCGTGTTGAGTACCTTGCCCCGTTCCTACAGCGAGGTAATGAAAATATTAAATTTCTTTCTCGTTTCATTTCCTCGATTAGGAATCGAACCCATCATCCGTCACGCTTACAACGCCCCTGCGCATATATTTATTATTTACTTGAAAAAGAAAACATAACAAAACAAAAAAAGAACTTATAGATTCCCCAAACTTAACTACAGTCAATTTCGGTTTAAATGTCACTTCCTAAATTTCACCTCGACGCCGATGCTCACGTTAATTGCTTCACCAAAACTATCGAAGTTTATTCGAAACTCACACGTTAGTTAGAATATCGAATACTCGAAGCGTCCTTCCTATTAGTATTAAAACTGGAAATTTAATCAGTCAGGAGTTCCACATGGTTAGTTTAAAACTGTTGATATTATTGAAATGGAAGAACTAGAACGGTATAGTTCTAACATCTATAGCCATACGTTTTCATCGAGCTACGTCGAAATTTTTATACGCTTGCTACAACTTATTTATGTTTTTTTAAACATTTTTAAAAAAATATTCCACACTTAGGAAAGAAAAATACTTATTTTAGAAAACGTATAAAAATTTAAACGCAGCGGGACTCGAACCCGCGCCTCCTAAAAAATTTTCCTAAAAAGTTTTCTAAAATAAGTATTATTAAAGTTGTTTTCTAAATAAGTTTTTTTTTCCTAAGTGTGGAATAACACTTTAAAAATGTTTAAAAATTAATACTAACTACACCACTACAAATTTATTGAATACTAGCGGCTCGCCCACGGCTTCGCCCGCTTAAAATACATGATTATTGATTTAAGCAGAATTGATTGATAACTATAATGACTTCTAATTTGATTTTTTTACGACGATAATCGTCAAAGAATTTTTGATTGTTTTAAACAAAAAAATACGACCATTGTTGATATTTGATATTTATATATTTCTGTAACTTTATGTTCCTTTTACCTATATAATATACTCTGTTAAATGTGCTGATGTCAGTGAATAATTTAATTTACTCATTCAGAAACAGCCTTAAATGTTAAATTATTGATTTGAAGGATTCATAATATTCTTTGTAAAACAAATGTAATAATTGCATATTAACTCCTATACAGTTTTTAAATAAGTTACATATATTATATATGAACGAACTAACTAAAAAATCTTTGTATGAACTTGATATTTCTTTCAAGATCGGTCTTTATCTCTGTGTTGAATTAGTTACGACTTCTTTCAAATGACGATAACTTTTTTTTGAATGAACCGATTTTGATGAACTAAACTTTATTAGTTAAGTTGAGTTAAAACAAAGCAATTGGTGAAAATTTCAAGTAAATCGGTTCAGTACTTTTAAAGAAAAATGTGGACAAAAATATGTCGACAGACAGACAGACAAGAAATTCAAAAAAATCTTTTTGCTTTCTATTATTCTTTTTAAGTGTCCCTCTATCCATTTCAGTCAAAATTACTAAATGTACAGACAAAATATTTTTACTGTCTTATTATATATAGAGATATATATTTTTTCAGTTTCACGCTGTATCCCGCACATAGCAGGATAGACAGAGGTACCCTAATGTTAAGACGCTCCTCCACTTTCCGCTGACTTTGGGAGGCATTGCTCATTGAGTGGCCTCGAGTAGGAATCGAACCCACAACGGACCGGCAACCCACAACATATCGCATATTTCACACACGACTGTGCCACGACTGGCCTTAAATTAATACAATGAATACTAACATCAAAAAGGTTTATTTCATGAAATATTACAAAAGTTTCCATCATATTACGTATAAAGTTAATATTGCCCAATTATTGTGAATACCTCATACAATTACAATCTATAATTTAATTTACATGGACCCGAAATGGTTGAAAAACGTTTTGAAACTTTTCACTGTCGGAGCCTAACATTACGGTTTCATTAAAAGAGAAATAATTTTGATACAAATATTTAATTATAGCGGGAGTTGCCTTTGTCATATTAAATTTATATGAAACTTTTGTATTTCGATAGCAAATTTTAATGAGTGAAAGGTTTTTTTTTAAAATTTAGTTTTTCTGTTTTTCTGCTATTCGTACAGATATACAGTAAATATATTATTATAATATATTTTTTAAAATATTTACTTGTATACGGCAAAATGTTAACGGCGTAGAGCCACGATAACTGACTGTGCCTGGTGTGGTTGTTGATTCAATTCGTATTCTAAAAAAAATAATTAATATTTCCGTTTTATAGCTCTGGTAATAAAGCAAAGCGCGGCGTCGAGTTCCGCTACTCAACGCGCCTACAGAATTCGGCGTAAAGTGGGGTACGGAAGTGTCTTAATGTATACGGACACTTCGTCCCTCCTAGGTTCACAGGTTCCCTCTGCCTACCCTGCTTTGTGGGGGATACAGTGCAAAGCTAAAAAAACTATACAATCTTTCAAATCTTTATAGGAGCGATGAACTTTACAAAAGCTTCCATATAAAAATTATGTGTACTAAGAAAAGGTTTCAATTTAAATTAGTTAATGCATCGTTGTGCATGCAATACTCAGAAAATAACTAAATATGATTTTTATTTTACCTTGAGAGTAGAAATCGCTAAATAATTTGTACCAAATTACTTTTAATGCTTAACTTTTATGATTCCACGAATGTAGATTACAGTAATAATTTTTATTTTGATTTTAATTTAGATTTTGTATGTGTTGTAGTGTAAAAATTGTATCCATACCTATATTATAAATTCGAAAGTAACTCTGTCTGTCTGTCTGTCTGTCTGTCTGTCTGTTACGCAATCAGGGCCAAACCGCTAATTCAATTGTGATAAAATACTCATAAAGAGATACTTAAGGGTCTTCGGATGAACATAGGTTACTTTTTTTTCTCACATTTGTAATATTGTCGATATATACTAATATATTAAAATACTTTTTAGTTTGACAGGCAATTTATTCCGCCATGTTAATAACAACCGACCGTTGCTAAGCAACGGTTTGCAAAGTTTGTTTGTTATAAGAAAACGTCTCCCAAAATGACCTTAACGCATACATGGCGTGCGCCGACTCAACCTTATGAGATACATAAAAACAATGTTTTACAAAAATATTGTTCTTTAATGTTTAAAAAAGTCCGCTATACATATACCATGTTTATCTCTGAAGTAAATGTTTCAAAAGTAAAAGTCCATGTTTATCGCAAAAGTAATCATTTTAATTATTTTACTTTATATTTATCGGGTTTTTGTTGTATGTATTTTCTATAATTTGATATTGATCCTTATGAAAATGAATATAATAGTCACTTTTAACATTTCATCTTGATTTATTGAAATTATAGTTTACTGTATAACATTCTAATAAATAATTAAGGAGATGTCACTGATTCGAAATGACCTAGCCTACGAGCGGCATAGTATGACCGACGCGAACGGGCAGATGACTTTGACAGTTTTGTAAATTTTCATACATTTTCGAACTACTGTTATTTTTTATGTAATTATAATTAATTTATACTTTTCTTTGGTTCTTCGCTTATAATAATATAAATTTCTTGGTGTGGTGTAAGTTGCGGCCCTGTGCGGCAGCGGCATAATATTATTTAAGTACTTATTATTTAAGGAAAGAATTGTTAGTTATTTCATCTTGGATGGTTATCTATTGTGTTGTTATACACTTAATAAAATATGGCTTTAGTTTTTTGGGATTTTATTTGATATTGCTCGCAAAACTTATCATATTTAATGTAGAAAGGACTTTAGTTAGGTATTTCATGTAGTATCTATGTACGCGCGCAAGGAAAACGTGTAAAAAGATTTTTCCCGGGTAAATGAGTAAAATCGATCACTGAAAGTCCAATAAAAATCAGTTCAGTTATTCTGGACATTAGCTCGGGGAAATAGAAAGACAGACAGAGACAAAAAAAATAATATTTTTTATTGTATTTAAGTATTATGTAAATAACCACATGCACTTGCAAAAACATAGCACAACACATTTAATTTTAATTCTTTTAAATATTTATTTTACTTTGATGATATCAATAATGTAGCGGGTTTTGTTTAATTTTTTTTATAAATATTTTAATATGATTATGTTTACTTATATTTTTTTTCATTCAAATTAGATATTTTCAAAAACAATTTCATAAATATATCTAATAAGCATTCGTATAGTTCAAGCGGGCGAAGCCGCGTCCGGGTCCGCTAGTATAAAATATATATTTATTTATATTTTGATGTCAATTTTCAAAAAGACCTATAATAACAATAAACCTGAAATAAACCTACACTTAAATAAAATTACTGTTACTTTCGTTTATTATTTATTATTTTATATTTATTTTACACATAATAGTATACAAACATAATAAGGTATTAAATATCTATAAATATATAACTATTCTGTTCTTGAGCGACTCACAGACAGCGCACAGCCGGAACTACTTCCTTGGGGAGAGTGAGAAAGTAGTAAGAGATGATTTTCAAAATTCCTACAAGATCGTGAAAAATCTGAAATTAAACATGATGTTTTTTTTGTAAATTATTCTTTAAACAGAAATATTATTATATTTAGATAACTGGTCATCAGAATAATTTAGTAATCAAGTAAAATCAATAAAAACAAACAAAACCTAATCTATAACCTCAACAAAAATGCAATAAAGAATAAAATAAAAGTATATTTCTCACGGAGGCCGGTCGTGGCGCAGCGGCACGAGGTGTGACTGCAAAACCGACTGGTTGTGGGTTCGATCCCCACTCGAGGAGATGAAATATTTACTTAAATTTATATTTCCATTTCTTCGCTCTGGTGTCCAGGCAAAGTGCGGCGTTGAGTTCTGCCAGTCAACACGCAATGCCTACAAAATTCGGCAGAAAGTGGGGAACGGAGTGTCTTAACACTAGGTTCCCTCTGCCTACCCTGATGTGTGCGGGATGCAGCGTGAAGCTAATTTAATTTTAATTTTTAATTTAATTTATTTATATTTCTCACGGTTATTGAACTCACGACCTTCACCCCTAGTTATGTGGAAAAGGTATAAGAGAAAGAACAATTATTAAGCAATAAATCCAAATCCAAGGCTGTCTAAAGTCGTTATTAAAAGGACAGTGAACTATATAAATCGTTCAATGTATTTGTAAAATATGAGTAAGCTTTCAATAATACCTATTCATTTTCTTTTTAAATTATGTTCCTCTTAGATACAACACAGTAGGCAAAGGGAACCTAGGGAATTTCGTTCTCCACTATCCAATTATCTCAAAGACATTAGATTATTGTTAAAAGATACCCAATACTATGAAATGGTGCGTTAAATTCCGCCATTCACTACTCAATGTCTCGAAAATCGGATGGTGTGTGAGAGAACAAGGAACAGTGTTAAGACACTCCATTCTTATCTTTCAATTATTTACGTCTTTATAGAACGGAAAATTGAAATAATTTCAAATATTCCCCTAACTGGGAATCGAACTAACAACTTTTGCCTCTACAACTAAAAGTAGTCGAAAATAAAGACAATAAAACATAATATTTAACTCAATGTTAATATCAATCGATTTGCAAAGAATATTATTATTAATATTAAATTTCAAATTCAATTTGAACACGTCCCAAGCGTTTATTCAAGAAGCTATAGTAAGTTTATCAACACCTCTCATTTAACTACTAGAACACCTGCACGGCAGACGTCTATAATAGCACTTGTATTTTGTACTAACACGATGTTTCAAGCTGCTATAGTGTTCATTTGAATTTAAATTAAAAAATAATAATAAGTTTCACGCTCTTTCCCGCAGTTTGGGCAAAGGAAGCCTAGTGTTAAAAAAAATTCAGCTCACACTTTATACTACATGTAGCAGAGTAGGCAGAGGGGGGCTAGTGTACACTTCACTTCCCATTTCCTGCCGAATTCTGGAAGTACAACGCCTCCATTGAGTGACGGAATTCAACGCCGCGCTTTGTTCAGTGTTAAATATTCATTTCTTTGACTGGGAATCAAACCTACAACCTGTTGCGTTGACAGTCACATGGTTAAGCCTCCGAGCCACAATTGGCCCCTATAATAAATTTTAGATATATTTATATTTTTGAAATTTTTTCTTCAGCTTCTGGGTTTTTTCCACTGATGGTATCCTCAAGCAGCCACGTTATATCTCTATGCGCAAAATATATTTTGTCTGATGCTTATGCCTCCTGGAAACCGACCGGGATCGAGTCCCACTACGTTCAAATTTTTATACGTTTTCTATGCAAGCATTTTTCTTTCCTAAGTGTGGAATAACACTTTAAAAATGGTAAACATATTTTGTCTGTTTTTTTTTCATTTTACATTTGTTATTTCTTGTAAAATGCTTTATTTCCTTTATCTATGCAATAGAGAGTTTTATCTATATAGATACATAGGTAAAAATATCTATAACCATTCGTTCAAGTGAGTTTCGAACACAAAAATATAGCGTTAAACGCCAGACACTGTCGCACTGCACCACGATGGCGTCCTTATATTATTGAAGTTATTATAAATTTATATAGCGATATGCATGTTATATTAAAGAGAGTTAAGAGGCCGGTCGTGGTGCAGAGGCACAAAGTGTGACTGTAAAAACGACTGGTTGTGGGTTCGATACCCACTCGAGGAAATGAAATATTTATTTACATTTATATTTTCATTTCTTCGCTCTGGTGTCGAGGCAAAGCGCGGCGTTGAGTTCCGCCACTCAGCACGCAGTTTTAACATTAGGTTTCCTCGGCGTACCCTGCTGTGTGTGGAATACAGCGTGAAGGTGATTTACGTTATATTAAACTTTGTATACTGATTCACGTCGGTCAATATACCTCGAACCGAACAATGGTGTCTGGGTTTAAAGTGTAATGTCATGGCTTTATTGTGTCTAAAAATGTATTGTGGCCTTCTAAGGGCAGATATAATATGCTATTAGAGCTACTTATAAAAAATACATATTTTTCAGCCTTATGCTGTAAGTCTATACGTATCTAGTATGTAGGGAGAGACAGCTTAGTGTTAAGACACTCCGCTTCCTACTTTCTGCAGAATTCAGGAGAAACTGAATGCCACGCTTTGACCACTAGAAAAAATGTTCGATAATAATTTAATAATATTCAATATAATATGAGGTCATCGTACGACTGCATACGCAAGGTGGTGGATTTGAGTTGAAAGGAAAGAAATATTCAATGTTTTCTTTTCCTCGCTCTGGTAATGAAGCAAAGCGCGACGTTGAGTTCCGCCATTCGATACGTAATGCCACAAGAATAGGGCGTAAATTGGGGAACAGAAGTGTCTTATTATGTGCGGAATACAACGTGAATCTAAAAAAAGATAAACATCCAAATAATATACTACAAATATTATATAATAACTATTCGTCTTTTTGGAGTTTCCACATAACAGTATAGACAGAAGTGACCTAGTATTAACACACTCCATTCCCTTCTTTCCATCCAACTCTGAAGACATTGCGCGTTGACTAGCGGAACTCAACGCCGTGCTGTATCTAAGGAAATGAAAATAAATGCAATAAATTATATTATTTAACTTTAAGTTATTTCATTTCTAAATGAAAATGCATACTATACAATATATACATAGATATTTCAACTAAATTACTACTTTGTCGCTAATGTGTCGCTGAAACTTTCCAACATCATTAATTTCCTCATACATTAAAAGCTGCATTTAAATAATGAAGAAGCTTGTTTGCTCTCTAAAGTAGCGTTTATATTTAGTTATTTATTATTATTTAGCTAGCGACCTAAACAACGTTTATCGTTATATTATAGTAAAAGTATAAGAAATATTTATATAAATAGTAGCTTATGCTTTTATATGATGCATATGCTATATTACTGTAAAGTTTTATCTAAATTTGTTTAGTAGTTTTTGTGCTAAAACGGAACAAACTTTCTCATTTATAATATTAGTATAATACTTTCTATATCAAAGTATGTTATAAATACTCTCTGAGTGGAACTCAATCTGATATTTTGTAATGTTTTTCAATATTTTTATTGTATCTTGTTATGTGTATGTGCTAAAATATTAGAAATATAAAAATAATATATTTACCTTAGTACGGCTAGACAATCACTGCGTTGAGTTCCGCACAACTAGAGCACTGAGCCTCTAAAATGAATGAAATGGGTTTTATTTATTAGAGTAGAGTATTTCTCTGTCTCACAAACTGCTTAAAAAGAAAGTAAATATTAAAAAATATAGATATAAATGATTGTTAATAAGATTTTTGTCCTTTTTTTTAATACATTTTCATGAAGCATATAAAAGTTAATAAGCCTTTAAGTGGAATATCCGAATTATGTTTATCTTTCAAGGTTTTTATATTAGAATAAGAAATATTATTGCATACAACATTGGCTTCCTAATAAAAAAAAACAAAATCACTTATTTAGTGGCCACATCATATGGCAAGGCTTTAGATAAGCGGATTCACGGACATAACGTCAAATGTCAACATTTGAGGAAACGGGGAATAAACGAAAACGTGGCGTTTACAAAATGTATTTAATTATTTATTATATTAGCGGTTCCATGTGGATTTAGTTTGTTTTTTTTCAGCTTCACGCTGTATCCCGTACACAGGAGGGTAGGCAGAGGGAACCTAGCGTTAAGAGGCTCCGTTCCCCACTTTCCGCCAATTTCTGGAGGCATTGCGTGTTGAGTGGCGGAATTCAACGCCGCGATTTCCACTCGACACCAGAGCGAAGAAATGAAAATATAAATGTATATAAATATTTCATCTTCTCGAGTGGGGATCGAACCCACAACCAGTTACGATTTACAGGCACACTTTGTGCCTCTGCGCCACGGCTGGCCTCAATTGGATAGTGGATTTAGTTACTTGGTTCTATTATAGAAGTCTAATCGAAGGTAATATTATAATTATACAGCGTTATACTGCAGTGTTGTTTTTACATGTATACTTGTTTTACAATTTTCTACATAAAAAAGCAGTTACTTTATGCTTTTTTACTCACAGTAGTTTGGGCAAAGGGAACCTGATGAATGGAAGTGATACGACACTAAATCCTCATTTTTGTGTCTCATTTTTGATTTTAGTGCCGGAAGTTTTTTAGTGCTTTGTCGTCTTGCTAGAGTGAGTAAATTAAAATAATTATTTCCTCTGAAAATCTTGGGAATCGAACCCACAACTATCGCACTACGCTGTTTTAATGCTCCACGAAAGCTTCTAATTATAACCATAAGCACAATTTTCTTATTTAAAAAAAAATATTTTAAAAAGAATCTAACATCTTTCATGGACATTCTTAAAACAAAACAAAATAAAGTAAACCAGTAGAAAAATACTAAACATAAATTGAAGTAAAAACAAAAATAAGTACGTACATAATAACCAGTCAATAGTAAGGTTCCCTTTCAATAAATACACTGCAGGGGACGATTAGTATCATTCCTGGAGTCTCTCAGACATAAAAATTGCAAATTATGCGGAATAATGGCGCTATTTTTCTTTTTAATTTCTATATTATGAAAGAAGTTGTCGTTGTTGTAGAGAGGCTATCAACTGTGAACTGTTTCCAGAATTCGGCAGGTGGGAATGGAAAGTGGGGAACAGAAGTGTCTTAATGGGAACAGAGTGTAATAATACTACTTCCCCTGCTATGTGCGGAACACAGTGTGGAGCTAAAACAGTATTTAGTTGAGCTGTGGCTCGAACCTGTCGCGTTTGTAGTCGCTCGCTGGTGCCCTTACGCCACGCCTAGCCTCAGTAGTAATATTATGATTATTTATAGAATATATTAAAATATAAAAATCAGCTTCACGCTGTATTCCGCACACTGCAGTGTAGGCAGAGGGAACCTAGTGTTAAGACATTCCATTTCCCACTTTCTGCCGAATTCTGGAGGCATTGCGTTTGAGTGGCAGAACTCAATGCCGCGCTTGTTCTCAACACCAAAGCGAAGAAATGGAAATATAAATTTAAGTAAATATTTCATCTCCTCGAGTGGAGATCGAACCCACAACCAGTCGGCTTTAGTCACTCCTTGTGCCCCAGCGCTACGACTGGCATCAAAATATAAAAAAAAAATTTAATTAGCTTCACGCTGTATCCCGCACACAGCAGGGTAGGCAAAGGGAACCTAGTGTTAAGACGCTCCGTTCCCCACTTTCTGCCAATTTCTGGACACATTGCTTGTTGAGAGGCAGAACTCAGCGCCGCGCTTGTTCTCAAAACCAAAGCGAAGAAATGGAAATATAAATTTAAGTAAATATTTCATCTCCTCGAGTGGGGATCGAACCCACAACCAGTCGGTTTTACTCACACCTTGTGCCCCTGCGCCACGACTGGCCTCAAAATATACTACTTATAAAAGTATATATTAAAATATTTTTAGTTAGTTATTATAAATATAAAACATTTCTATCAAAAACTCTACTTTCTCGTTCTATGACAGCGTCACAGATTGCCATAGTTTATCCGACAAAGAGCGCAGAAATTCTGATATTGTACTTCAAAACACAAAAGACGAGCTTCAATGCGACTGCACGATTAAAATTTATTGTTAGACTCCACACAGAAATATATAATTATTATACTTTAGTTTTCTTGAGTTTATTTTTGTTATGGTTAGTGGCGCAGTGTTGTATCGTATGACCGTAGAAATGGTGATTGTGAGTTCGATCCTGTTAGAATGATTTTTTTTATTTTAACGGGAAATAGCACCGTAGGCAGAGATAGCAAAGTGTCAAAATCATTCGTTCCAAAAAATTCTCAGATTTTTCCAGATTTTAAGATTTTATAATTTTATCGTGCTGAGTAGCAGAGCTCAACGCGGCATTTTGATAGTATAAGGAAAAACTATATTAATGTAAGATACGGTATATATTTTTTTTATTTTATTACTATTGTAAAACACGGTATGATTGTTTATATTAAAATGAAATCAGCTTCACACTTTATCCAGCACAAGCAGGTTCGGAGGGCACCCAGTGTTAAGACACTCCGTCTCTCATTTTACGAATCGAACTCACAACCTGCCGTGTTTACAGTCGTACGCCACTGCGCCACGACTGGCCTCGAACAAACCACTTATTCATCTATTACAGCCCAATCAAACTCCATTTAAAATTGAAATACAATATTCATAACGCATTCACCGGGGGAGCAAAGTAGTAATTAACACATTAGCATCCAAATAACTTGCACAAAAGGTGTATCTGTCTATGGACCTAACGCGTTTTTGGTTTTGGTAATGTATGTTCGTAAAATTGAAGTGCAATATAATTTTTAAGGTGCCGTACTTCAAAAAAATTGTATAAAAAAATTGTATCGACTTCACCGCGAAACCAAAATCCTACGCCCCGTGGATTTAAAATTATGAAATTTGGCAAGAAATAAGAGTATTTTAACCGCGTATATTTTTGATTATACATTTTTGGAAACCCGACGTTTCTATTAATCTGGTTATAATAGTTGCATTTAAAATGTATAATAATCGTGAAAATCAAAGCACTTAAGAAGTCAAAGTTTACAGTATAAATAAAGTAAAATTAAAATATCTGAAAAAAAAAAACTAACTTATTGTTATAGTGTATTGCATACAAAATGAGTTCGTCACTCAATAGATAATATCTTGAAATTTGGGCCAAAATGGAAGAAAAATGGCAAAAATGGAGAAAGGTGGATTGTTTTAATACTAAACTCCATTCCATCCATTCTATTCTATCCTCCTGTAATCCTTAAATCTTTACACCTGAGCAAAGATGAGAATAAATGTGTATTATTAAAATATTAAACATTTTAGCACCAAATGATATCATCTCTACATACTACTTTTGTCTCGTCCACTATCATAATTCGTTTCATACATGTCCTCCACGGGAACCTCATGTTTTTTAACCTTCCTTACTTCCCGATAGTCAACAAATATTTTCAATATAAACATAATTTAAGCTGCCACTTAAATATACCGTACGGTGTGTACAAACCCACTCTCACCAGTATGAAGTGGCCTGATTACTCTGTTTATTCTATTACAGCGGTAATTGTTCACTGAATGGGCTTAGACTGCTGCCATTAGAGATATTGTGAGTCGCTATGGTAATATTTATTACCATATATTACTGTGATGTCACTAGCTACATATTATAAGGCTGGTAGTTTTGAAGAATAATTATATATTTTTAAAATAAATAATAACTATTTATATTACAAAAAATATTTAAGAAATCTGGGACTGTCATGGCGCAATGGTAAAATCGTATGATTATCGCATTTATTACGTATCGGTTGTAGGTTCAAACCCCACTCGGGGTAATGAATTATTACTTATTAATATTTTAATTTCTCTATTTCGTTCTGGAACCAAAGCACAAGTACGGGTGTCACGGCACTCAACACGCAGTGCCTCAAAAATTCGGCTTAAGGTTATGAACGGAGTATCCTTAATACTATATTCTCTCTGCTTTACCTGTTACTTACTGTTACTATTCTTTGGAATCTGTCCAAATGCTCTGACTAACTATTCAACGTATATTTAAAAACGTAGGTACATTATTGAAAATGATGTACAAAATATAATAAAGAGAGATATAAAGAGAGAGAGAAGAGAAAACAAAATAAAGTATTAATTTATAATTACATATTATATTATGAGCACACACAATTATGTTTACTTTGACCAGGGCAGCGATGAGTGGATGAAGCAAGAATGTTGATTTAGCTAATGCACGCCTTCTAGCCGCGGGGTCTGTACTGTAATCTCTTATCGTAATATTAATATAGATTATTATCTCATTCTCTTCTTATTATAGACTTATCGTTGCCTGCAACTTTGTTTGTGTGGATTTTAAGACGTAAAATGGTCATGCTCAACACTGTTTAGTTCTATTTTTTAAGTACAGTAGTTTCGTCTGTGTGTCTTTGTCTGACAGACACTTATTAATGAAAGGTTTTAATATCCAAATTCAAAGAAAGGAAAATAATTTACTCCCCCAAATGGGAATCGAACCCACAACCGCTATTTACCACGAGTAAATATATCACATTGTACTTACAAAAGCGCACAAATAAAAAATGTTACAGTATCTCGTCTCCCCTTTTCTAAAGTCATCGCATCTTAAAAGAAACTGTCATATACTCAAAAGGAACTATCCTAAATTCATAACTAAATTGAGGGCCGTTGAAAGCTTACGTATACTCGTATAGTGTAAAGTCATCTTGATCAGGGGAAATATGCTGAGGCCAAATCGAATTACCAATGATTTATTTGCTAGTCCATTTTGTAATATTTTACAAGTCATTGGAGATCGTTTAAAAAAATAACACTATGTTATTTATGTTGAATTGTTGTATTTTCTCTTTTTTAGGATTCCGTACCTTTTAAAGAAAAAGGAACCCTTGAGATAGTAAGATATATAAGATAGTAGTAGAAGAAGATAGATGATAAATAAGATAAATCTCAGGAACGCTTTCTGAAAAAAAATCTCAAAAATGAATGAAAAATTTTCACTTACGATTTTCTGAAAAAATAATATTTCTACATATACTTAAAACTCAGATTATAGGGCTCTAGCGTAGTTAAAGTTGAATTTCAGAAAAAGCTTGAGACTTCAAATTTTGTACGGAACTGTCGGTGGGCAAGCCCGACTCACGCTTGTCCAGTTTTTTTTAGGTTCACACTTTATCCCGCATGGGGTAGGCAGAGGGAACATTAAGACACTTTTGTCCCTTAGTTCTACCCAATTTTTGACACTTACTTCTATGACTAAACTAAAGATATATAGAAGTTTTTATAAATAATTTAAAAATTATACAAAATTAAATCAGCTACACGCTGTATCCCACACACAAAAGGCTAGGCAGATGGAACCCAGTGTTAAGACACTCCGTGTCCCATTTCGAGCCGAATTCTGAATTCGCCGATATTTAATTAAATGTAATATACAAAATTATTTTATCTAAATAAGAGACATGGAAAAGAATCGAAATTGGGTCTATTTCATATAAATAAGTATTAAACAATATTGCACAGTTGCCTTTAATTGTCAGTCAGTTCGAATTTCACGCTTAACTATAGGATATGATAGGGTAACCTATCATAATAGCAACTTTTGAACACCTGTGCTGCCATACTACTTGCGTATGAGTCGTCGATTCTATTTAGTTAGATTACAAAAGAAGATTTATATTACAAAAGGGGTAATGTAACGTATGAGAATAGAGATAGAGTACGAAATTATAACGTTTTAAAGAAACTGTGGCCTGTAAGTTTTGTTTGTATAGACTTTAAGAGGTAAAATGGAAAATTCTTTTTTTTCTGTAATTTCGAAAAAAATTATGGTATTATTTTTTTTTATAAGAAATAAAACCCTTCGGTTAGTAGATAAAACACGTCATTAAGTTCGCAATTCAACACATTTACCATCTTAAATTCGGCCAAAAGTGGTGAACGGAAATATTTTAATAAGAACAGAGTGTTTGAACACTAGGTTCCATGTGCGGGATACAGCGTGAAACAAAAAAACAATTAAAACTTTTATATTTACTATAATACTTAACCAACCATGTAATATGATAATTCAATGAGTCACGAGTAAATCATTGAATAGATCATAATCGCATAAACAGATGGCGTTTAAGTGAACGTGGGTTACTTAATAAGCTCACCTGTTATTTTTTTTATACAACAATATTAGTATAGTATAGGACATATACGATAAACGCGACGGTTGTGGGTTCTATTCCAACTCGGAGTATTTTTTATATTTGCTCAATCCGATAAGAAGACATTAAACGTTAAATTTCGCAACTCAACACGTAATATTTCGAACATTGAAATGAAAGAAAAATGAAAAAAGAGGCCAGTCGTGGCGCAGCGGCACGAAGTGTGACTGTAAAACCGAATGGTTGTGGGTTCGATCCCCACCCGAGAAGATGAAATATTTACTTAAATTTATATTTCCATTTCTTCGCTCTGGTATTATTATGTCGAGTTTATTTATGTCGAGGCTGAGCGCGGCATTGAGTTCCGAAACTCAACACGCAATGCTTCCAAAATTCGGCAGAAAGTGGGGAACGGAGTGTCTTGACACTAGATTCCCTCTGCCTACCCTGCTGTGTGACGGATACAACGTGAAGCTGATTTTTTTTTTAAATGAAACTAGATCTGGAAACTAGATTGTATTAACACTAGGTTTCCTCTATCCTGCTATATATGGGATATGGCATAATAATAAAAATACTATTTAATAAAATAAAGGTTATACAGGATATATATAAATAAGGGGGTACTCGATTCGATGTTTAACTGAAGTGATATGCATCTTTTATATGATTGATAAAATAAAAGCAGCTTCACGCCTTTTCTCGCATAGCAGAATGAGCAGAGAGAACCTAGTGTTAAAACATTCCGTCCTCCACGCACCGTCCCATTTTCAAAATATTAAGTGTAGAGTAATTGAAAGAAAACACAACATTTTATTGACAACTGAGGCAGGTTTGTTTTAATTTTAAACTGTAATATACCGAAGGGTTCGTCTTGACTATGTAGTCAGAACAGTGTGCAGAAAAAAACATTAAGAAAGAGTAATATTTTTAATCTTAGAACTGAAAGATCATCACAAGATGTCAGTTTTTCCGATATTTTTTTAAATCCATATAATATACGAAAATACATGACAAAGATAAATACACGACTAAAAAAATAACTACGACAGAAAAAATACACGACTACCGCCCAATATTAATAACCTATCTCCAACGTCAATCTTAGATTGTTTCATATATCTATCCAATCTAGAGATTGGATTAATATTGGGCGTAGGTCCATCACCCGTTTTCGGCTTATCGTTGATTTCTGAGACACTCAGTATATTATGTATTTAAAAAATTTAATCAGTCCTATCTATCAATCTGTTTAAATATTATAAAATCAGCTTCACTTTGTATCCCGCACACTGCAGGGTAGGCAGAGAGAACCTAGTGTTAAGACACTCCGTTCCTTACTTTCTGCCGAATTCTGGAGGCATTGCGTGTTGAGTGGTAGAACTCAACGCCGCGCTTGTCCTCGACACCAGAGCGAAGAAATGGAAATATATATTTAAGTAAATATTTCATCTCCTCGAGTGGGGATCGAACCCACAACCAGTCGGTTTTACAGCCACACTTTGTGCCCCTGCGCCACGACTGGTGTCATCGGTCGTTAAATATTATGAGATTTAAAAACATTGACAAAATGGAAAAAAATGACAATTGCATATAATGATAAATATATTTTTTTGGGAAAGTAACATTTGTTTCTTTGTTAAAAAGATATATGACCAAATGTTCACTTGATGCGTGATTTAGATACATAAAATTAGAAGAGGTGCATAAAATTATAATAAATTTATTAATTTATGTCATATATCGAAGTTTAATGTATATAGTTTATTTACCTGGTAAAGTTGATTGGTGTTTTTTTGAGCACCTGTCAAGGTGAATTTCCTGACCTCCAGAGAGTTTGAAAATAATTTTCCTTGCTCTGGTGTCGAGGAAAAGCGCAACGTCTCCAGAATTGGCGAAAATGAGGAACGAAGGGTCTTAACACTAGGTTCCCTCTGCCTACCCTGCTGTGTGCGGGATACAGCGTGAAGCTGGAAAAAAAATACTCGAATTGACCTATTCGATATTAGTTGTAAGTATTTAGTACCTTTATATCAAAGTGTATAAGCCCTACCCTTCCCTACTTAAACATCACTTAATTATTCGAATTAGTATACAAATGCCGTGTGAGCTACAGTATGGTGCACAAATACCGTTGATAAATCAACATTATGCAAATAAGTACAAACCAAACAAGTGTTTTTTTTCACAACCATTGACACGAAAAAGTATATTTTTCTTATATTTTTATTAAGTAATTTATGAAGACATCGTGGTGGAGTGAGACAGCTGCCTCTAAACGCGATTATAAGTAGGCAGAGGGAACCTGGAACCTAGTGTTAAGACAAACCGTTATCATTAAAACAATTCCGTTCCCCACTCTCCACCGACCTCTGGAGACATTGCGTGTTGAGTGTTTACCAGAGCGAAGAAATGAAAATATTAAATATTTCATTTCCTCGAGTGAGATTCGAACCAACAACCTACCACGCTTACTTAGTCTCAATTTCTCAGATAAAGATTAATAATCTAGTTATTACAACCATTATAAAATATAACGAACCAAATTTATCCCATAATACATTACATCATAAAACTTTCATATTAGGGCTTACTTTTACAACCAACAGTTCTAATAACTAAGACAAAGCCAAGAACTAATCATATGATATAAAATTAAAGGGGCTATAAAACATATAAGCTTGGGATATCGTAAACTATATTAAGACACAACCCTGTCACTATAATGAACGATAATGCGAGAAATTCTATAGTAGGTAGTTTAAAATATAAAATTTGATAGACTTTGACCTGTGCGGCGTTAAGTTTCAGCTATAAGCGCGCGTTTTTCCCCATTTTCCACCGAAGTTTTCGAAGCATTGCATTTCAAGCCATGGTGTAGAGCAATGAAATAAAATTATTAATAAATAATAATACAAATAGATAATAAATAATAATTCTCCCGAGTGGGGATAGAATCCACAACCGCCGAGTTAAACACACACTCCTGTGCCCTTTCGCCAGGATGGCCTCAAACTACCTCGGCGGTGCTCAAAAAAAGTAAAATCTACTCATACCCGGGTAGACACTACACGCGACCATGGACTACCGCAGCTTGGTTCCCAGGTTCCCTGTCTACTCAGCTGTGTGCGGAATACAGCGTGTAAATAAAAACAATATTTTATACTAAATATTTAATTATTAAATACAGCCAAAGAAATAAGATCTCTAATTAATATGAAATATCAAAAGGATTTTTTTATAGTAATAAGGAACTTAAGCATAGTATGTATACGTAAAAGTGTACTTTGAGCCGTGACCTATTTAATTTACGAAGCGTAAACTGCATAAGTGAACCAATCAGCGTGTTTTGAAAATGTATATTGTTACATTTTTAGACAACTTCAAAGCAAGAAGGTTGTTGGTTAAAATTAAAATTAAATTAGCTTCACGCTGTATCCCGCACACAGTAGGGTAGGCAGAGGGAACCTAGTATTAAGACACTCCGTTCCCCACTTTCTGCCGAATTCTGGAGGCATTGCGTGTTGAGTGGCAGAACTCAACGCCGCGCTTAACCTCGACACCAGAGCGAAGAAAATGGAAATATAAATTTAAGTAAATATTTCATCTCCTCGAGTGGGGATCGAACCCACAACCAGTCGGTTTTACAGTCACACCTCGTTCCGCTGCGCCACGACCGGCCTCATTGTTCAGTCAGTCAGTTGTTGGTTGAATTTGATTTATATGTATATATGTACGCACCAGATATGTGATATTTTTGTAAATTGATACAAATTAAGTATGTTGATATTTTTTTTAAGTTTCACGCTGTATCTCGCATATAGCAGACAATCTGCTTTAAATGGAACCTAGTTTTCACTCCGTTACTCACTTGCCAGCCACCCCATGCCAGCAAGAAAATTAAAAGTAATTCACTCCTCCAAGAAATAATCGACCCACAACCGTCGCATTAGCAGTCAGGTTCTGTTTTGCTGCGCCGCAACGGTCTTCAAGCGCATTTTTTTACAATTTTTATATACGTTTCATATTATATTATTTGCAAGTTAGTTCACTTCCAGCTTTTACTTTTAAAAAGATATATTTCTCTTTTATGTAAAAAAATCACTCTTCTCTCTCCAATTTTATAAACAGAACATAAGACCTATAAAGCTAAAAACTGTAAAAAATTTATCATTTTATTCTCTCACTTTATTAATATAGTATAAGATGTTACAATTTCTATAATAAATTAAACTCTTAAAAGCTTTTAAGCTCCTTTCAAAGCCATCTTACTTTACAATGATACCTACTACTTAAGTTATTAAGCGCCTGCAGTTAAATTAGGGTTGTTTAAGAAATTACTGAGAATCTCAAGAATATTAATACATTACTAGGATATAGGCTTTCGTGGTTCAGTAGGACAACGTTTGACTGTAAACGAGACGGTTGTAGCTTCGATTTCCACTCAGGAAAATTAATCATTTTTATTCGTGTGTTTTGTGGCAACATGTCTTCAGCGCTACATGCGACATATAGATTTACATTGTATTCCCCACATAGCAGGCTAAATAGAGAACTTGGGAACCTAGAGTTAAAACACTCCGTTCACATTAAGAAATTTCCGTTTCACACCGAATTTTAAGTTTCGCCATTTAGCACCACCTCGGTACCAGAGCTAGGAATTAAAAATATTATTAAACATACTCATTTAGAAAACATATAAAATTTACGTAAATTCTATATTTTCTTTCCTAAGTGTGGAATAAAACTTTAAAAAAATGTAAAAAAATTTTTAAACATTCTTTAAGTGTTATTCCACACTTAGGAAAGAAAAACACTTATTTAGAAAACGTATCCGCGCTCCGGAATACTGCCCGCCTGGTCGGTTTCCAGGAGACGCGGGTTAGAGTCCTACTAAGTTCAGTTTTTTATATGTTTTATAAATAAGTATTTAAAATATTACATAATTCATTCCTCTGAGGCCATGAAACCTACAACCGTCGCGTTAACAGTTGCACTCTTGTGCCACTGCGCCACGACGATCTTCAGCCTAGCGTGAAGCTATAATAAAATAGACAAAAAAAAATAATTAATTACACGAACAAACATCATTACAAACTTATTCACATTAATACTTCTTAGTATCTATTAATATCTCAAAATCACAACCCAATTACTAACTGGTTTGCCTTCAACTACCCTCCCTAATACCGCTAACTAAGCAGACGTACGGCAATTTAGCACAAAATCGATGTAGACAGAACTAGTAATAGACAAAGGATTACAAACTGTAGGCCTAATCAAGACCAGATCATAATCCCATCTGAATATCTTCAGAGAGATTGGTTTGATATCGTAGGTGACAAAATGTGTAAATATCAAACGTATATTGTGGGAAAAGAAAACAAAAAATAAAAAAAAAGATTATTAAGTTTTTTTATTTATTGTTTTAACAAAGCACTGGTATAAATATTATTGATACAACGGACAACGAAGTGATGTTGAGGAATTTGATGTATTAAACCAATTAAATATCTTCGTGGTTTTTCATTTCTTTTTCGGAACCTAATGTTAACCCTAGATTACTAACCTTATTTTTCGACGCTTATTACAAACCTTCGTCGTTTCGACTACGCTATTTGCTACAAGGGATAATGGGTTTTATTTAAATGAAACGTGTATGTTTTTATTTTTTTAATTAATTATTTATATCTGTTCTTTCTATTTGTTATGTTTACATGAACCAAAATATCATAATTATTAACCATCAGCCTTAAGAATAAGATCATAGATTTTATGCAAAGTCAACAATAGTAACATATTTAAAGTTGTTATATAAGTATTATACAAAGTAAATTTAACAAATAATCTCTAAATATTAAAAATAAGTTATGTAATAAACTAATAAAATAAAAATGATGGTGAAAATCTAGCAATTAATACATTTGTGACATATGTCAAGTTTGTCCTCGTCGCACAACGATTTATTGCACTTTCAGTCATCCAACATCCTTTGCTTTGCGGGCAAAAGTCACATATTTACCTTTTTCTTTTCACAGGAGGTACACCGGAGGTCCCAATTGTAGAATTCGAAGTACTCCTTCCTGACATGTTTAATATCTGTGTATTTTAGTCCCGCAGATCAGTTTAAAGAGTTGATATTGTCAATCTCTTTTACATGTGTGATTCGATTAGCTTGTGATACAGAGCTTTTAGGTAATCACGTCTCGATAAAGGCTTTTTGTTAACTTATATATATTATAAGTTACATAAATAGCGTAACTATTTATAAATGCAATGTTTAGCATTCTATAAAAAAAGGCACAATAGTCAGTGTGTTTTTCTATTGCAGGAAGCAAGGAAACACATCTGGTCCAATTTGCCTACACCTCCTTTAGTTTCCTTGTAAAATTCAACAAGAAATTGCATCACTACTCCGTATCTGACTATCTTGACCTGAAAGTTGCTGCTAGGTCAAAGTAGAAACTTCATCTTCACCATCTGTTTCATAAGCAGAATCAGCCTCAAGGTGGTCTTCTGCCTCACTCCCTGATGAATTTTCTATACCGCTGTCGTCTTGTAATAATAACTGACAAATCACATCTAAACAACGAATAATAAATAGCATTGATTATAAACAAAATTAAATAAACAATGCAAAAAATTACGCAAACATAAGCTAACTAAATAATACAAAATATGACGTTATTACTTACCTTCGTCGATTCGACGAGCCATGGTTGGTAGAATGGCGCTCACGGGCCCCCTGCGCTCAAAACATTATCATCAGTCTAGGGGGCAATGGGTCGACAGAGATTACCTAAAGTATGAAAGGCGTACGATCGCACGCACAAAAGTTAACGCGATTGAAACAAACCCGCGTCGTCGAATCGACGAAGGTTAGTAATCTAGGGTTAAACATAGAGGCCGGGCGTGGTGCAGCGGCAAGGGGTATGACTGCAAAACCGACCGGTTGTGGGTTGGATCCCCACTCGAAGAGTTGAAATATTTACTTAAATTTATATTTCCATTTCTTCGCTCTGGTGTCGAGGTTAAGCGCGGCGTTGAGTTCTGCCACTCAACACACAATGCCTCCAGAATTCGGCAGAAAGTGGGGAACGAAGTGTCTTAACACTAGGTTCCCTCTGCCTACCCTGCTGTGTGCGGGATACAGCGTGAAGCTAATTTAATTTAATTTTATGTTAAGACATGCTGTTCCCATTAGACACTTCCGTATCAGGAATTCACTCTATCAGCCAAACTTTTGAGATATTGCTTGTTGGGAACTTAACTTCACTCTTTGATCTAATAGGTTATTATCTGTCAAATATGGTCAAATAAGTTATCTATCTATATATATAAAAGGTTTTGTGCTGACTGACTGAGGTAAGACGCACGCAGAGCCGTAACCGCTGATGGTAGAAACGTGAAATTTGGGCAGACGTTTATTTTCCTATTCTGGAGATCCACTAAGAAGGGAATTTGAAAAATTTTAACTCTAAAGAGATGAAATAGGGGTTGAAAGTTTGTATGGCAACAAAATTTAATCTGTACCGATTTTTATAAAATTTGAAATTCAGACTCTTAAAAATATTTCATTGACTACGTGTTTCATGGTTTTTAACAATTCACCCCCTAAGGGTTCAAATAAGGGATTGAAAGTTTAAATGGAAAAATCTTTAAATTACCACCGATTTTTATGAAAATTTAAATTCAGACTGTTAAAAATATTTTATTGAACACGTGTTTCGTGGTTTTTTTAGAATTCACTCCTAATAAGCGGGCGAAGCCGCGCGCGCCCTCTAGTTTATTATAAAGAAAATGTAAGAAAATACCGTTTCATATACTTACACACTTTACGATGTAAAAAGTGGAAATTGACCGATTTACTTTATATATTTAAAAAAAAACAATTTTGATATCATAATTCGAACTGTTCGTCATCATTTTCAATAGATATCTATACCAAGAGATCAAAAGGTCAATAATAGGAATTCGTCCACAGGAAATGAAGCAGTTGATTGAAATTATTAATTATCCAAATTAATGCTCTTAATTTACGTCAAGGGTAATCTGCTTAAGCTACAGAAGCCTAATATGTCACATCCAATTTCAATTATATACTAATTGTATTGGATATATTATATATGTAGAAACGTGAAAAGATCGACTTTAAGTTAAATAAATAAAAATAAATCAGCTTCACGCTGTATCCCGCACATAGCAGAGTAAGCAGAGGGAACCTACTGTTAAGACACTCCTCGCTGTTACCGGATTCTGGAGGCATTGCGTGTTGAATGGCAAAGCTCAACGCCGCGCTTTGCCTCGAAACCAGAGCGAAGAAATTGAAATATAAATTTAAGTAAATATTTCAACTCCTCGTGTGGGGATCGAATCCACAACCAGTCGGTTTTACAGTCACATTATGTTCCCCTGCGCCACAACTGGTCTCACTTTAAGTTAAAAAGTATTTTATTATAAAAAAGATATGTAAATTTAAAGTTATGGTGAATGTAAATTGGTTGGTTTCATACGCTATTTAATCTCCCCGTAATAGTAGTTTAACAAGGCTTGAGACGGCGCAGCGTTGAGTTCCACCACTCAACACGCAATGTCTCGAAAGTAGGACAAATAAAAGAATGTTCCCTCTGCCTACCCTGTGATGTGCGGGATACAGCGGGATTAACGTTTTGTCATTTTATTTCAACGATTTCTTTAAAAGAGTAATAAGCGTATCCTGTCAGAATATAATAAATAGTTCGTATATATAATTTTTTTCTTTTTTAATATCAATGTCACTAAAAAATGACATTAAAATGTCTATATTTTGTTATATTTAAATATGTAACCTTAATTAGATATTTGGAGATATTCTAGGAAATGCGTAAAGAAGATAAACGAGACTTCGAAGAAAGATATACTGCATGTTTTGTGGATTTTGGTTTAAAAATTAGTAAGTATTTTGAACAAAAAAAAACATTTAGATTTATTATAACAAAAGCTGAATTACTTGTTTCATTGAAAGTATTTCTTAGGAACTACTAATACGAATAAAAAAAAGTTTTTATAATGGATATTCAATCCATCAAGGCCTTTTACTGTAACGCCTTGCACTTGTGGCTAGAACTTTCAACACTTGCTTGTAGATTTTGTTTCTAATATAGTGTTAACTGTGTAATTCTGTGTCTAATATAGTGTTAAATGTTGTTTTCGTTTTTATTTTTGTTATTTCATATTTATTATTTCATTTAGGTTGCGGGTTCGATCCTCACTTGATGAAGTGAAGTATTTGTTTCAATTTATATTTACATTTCTTCGCTCTGGTTTTAAGGCAAAGCGCGGCGTTGAGTTTCGCCACTCAATACACAATGACTTTCAAATTCGACGGAATATGGGGAACGGAGTGTCTTAACATTAGGTTCACTCTGCCCACCCTGCCTAATTTATATTGAATTCTTATAATCTATCTTGTTTTAATTTTTTGGACATGTTTTGTTTATTTTATTGTGTAAAATAGGAAAGTGAAGTAAATGACTTCTTTAATTTAATTACCAATGCTAGATCTATACCTCTTTCGCCACTTCCCACCCAGTTCTGCAGGCGTTACGTGTTGAGTGGCAGAGCTTAACGCCGCGCTTTGCCTCAATATCAGAGCGAAGAAATTATAATATAAATGTTAATAAATATTTTTTCTCCTGGAGTGGAGATCGAACTCACAACCAGTCGATTTTACAGTCACACTTTATGCCTCTGCACCACAACTGGCCTCACTTGGCCTCCCACAATTAAATCACTACTCAATATTTGATAAGTGATAATTTATAATATACTAAATTCTTATTTATCATCGAAAGTTTAAATTTTAAAAGACGAAATAGAACTTTAAACTTTAAATAATATTTAATTTGTTATATTTTTATTATAGCGACCGGCATTTTAATAGGAAGTATGTTGGGAGGATTCTTTCTCCGAGGCTACAGAAAGTGGCCTATATTCATAGGAGGTGGTCTGGGATTCGGTATGGCGTATAGCAATTGTGAGAATAGCCTGAACAGCTACTTGCTGTCTATGGATCCGAAAATCTGTACTATTAAGTAAATATTTATTTTGTAGCTTAATGTGTATATTCATTTAAAAAAAACTTCTTTGTAGAGGGAACCTTGTGTTAAACCACTTCTTCCCCACTTTTCGCCCAATTTTAAGTTAGTAGATATTGAAGTGTTGAGTGGCGGAACTCAGCGCCGCGATTTGTCTATCAAAGCGAGGAAATGAAAACATCGTTAATTTAGGCTTATTTCTTTTTCTTTTTTTTTCAGAAAACAACCATAACTTGAAAATTGGACGCGATTTTTCATTATTTTCTTTTCTACATGTATGTATGTAAATTTATAAATAGTATTATTGATTGAAATTGAATGATTATACTAGTCTATTGTAAAATTTGTTTGTAATAAAGAATATATAAAGAAATGTGACTTTAAAAAAGATGAAATATCATTTATACCAAAAGAATAAACACGTTATTTATTAGCTACACTATTGCTAAGACATTTTTGTTGTCCACTTTCTGTCAAAATTTAAGACACTGCATTTCAAATTATGTAACTCAACGCCGGATTTAAATACTACCATTTCAATACTCTATACATTACTTACCTACACCGAAAAAAAAGCAGAGTAATATTAGGCGGAGGAAAACAAGTTCTAAGACATTTCGTTTCAAACGTAGAACCTCAACGCCGCGTTTTGTCTTATAAGTGAACAAGGAAATGAAAATAACATTAGTAATTCTACACAAAAATTGTCTAGATTTGTCGAATTTTAGCGTTGCAATAAAATATTAGCGGACTTGCGTCGTTAATCCGTTATGGACTTTAAACGGACAATGTGACTACAATATCTCGGTGTTTGTTGAAAAAGTCAAACTCGAAAGAGCCATATGCTTTATGGGTAATATTTCAATGTTGGAATTCAACTTTTATAAGGTAAGATAAAACGATAGTAATTTATATTTATGTGAGGCTTTGCTTTCGTGACGAGGCAAAGTGCGGCGTTGAGTTCCACCACTCTACACCTTTTTTTCAATGCCTCCAGAATTCCGAAACAACAAGAGTCTTTGTACTTAACCTTTGTTTGAGTAGTTTTTTGTAATTTGTTTTTTTTATGTGAAAATACATAGTTTATATTTATGTGAAGCCAGTCGTGGATATAGCGACTGTAAACGTGCCAGGTTGCGGGTTCGAGTCTCATTCGAGGATTTTTTTTTTATATTTTTATTTACCCGCTCTGGTAACGAGGCAAAGCGCGACGGTGAGTTCCTCCACTCAATGCCTCCAGAATTTCAAAACCAAAAGTGTCTAAATGGGAACAGAGTGTCTTCTATAACGGAACTTTGAGTAGACAATGTGACTACGATATCTCGGTGTTTGTTGAAAAAGTCAAACTCGAAAGAGCCATATGCTTTATGGGTAATATTTCAATGTCGGAATTAAACTTTTATAAGGTAGAATAAAATGATGGTGAAACTGTTAACATTTTATTACTTATCACTATATTGTTTGGGTAGCTTATTATAATTTATTTTTTTTTGTGGGAATTACGTAATTTATGTTTATGTGAGGCCAGTCGTGGTGCAGGGGATCAAGCGAATGTTAACGCCAGGTTGCGGGTTCGAGTCTCATTCGAGAAAATGTTTTTTTTTTATTTTCTCACCCTGGTAGCAATGCGCGTCGTTGACTTCCATTTCTAAGCACCTTCTCCTCATCACCTCCACAAATCAGGGGGCAGAGTGTCTTAACACTAGGTTCTCACGTTCCCTCTGCCCACCCAAGCTATGTGCGGAATACAAAAAAAACAACATAAAAAAATTACATATATATTATTACTCATTCCTTAGTGAGTTAGTAATTATTACAACTACTAGAAAATTTTAAAAGTTGAAATTAGGCATGTACAGATTTTTTTTTTATGGAAAAGAACAAGACAAACGAGCGTTCGGGTCACCTGATGGTAAGTGATCACCGCCGCCCACGACCCCGTGCAACACCAGAGGAGCTACAGGTGTGTTGTCGGCCTTTAAGGTGGGTTGGGCGCCGGAGCCCGGCATTATCTGATGCGAAATGCAGTGGCATAAAGCCACTACTTCACGCCGGTTTTAAATGCCGGGGGTGGTAATAATCCGGTCGAGTCTGCCCATGCGTGCTGCCATTGCTGGCGACGTGACTCTACCACACGTACTTTACTCGCCTCTTACGACACCACCAGTACAAGGATGATCCTATTCTAGGCCGGGATCACACGGTAGAAAAGTAGGTATTGACTGAGATAAAAAAAAAAGATTTTTCATTATTTCTAGAAATATTCGCAAAGAAAGTTGCGGGCGACGGCGTATTTGAAATCAGTACTGAATCAAATGATAACAGGTAATGATAACAGGTACATAGGTATGAAATATGATTTCGTATTGATATTTTTTTTCACACTTTATCCTCACACATAGCAAGAGTAAGCAGAGGGAACCTAACGTACCCAGGTATTGCGCTCCACTTTACTCGATTAAACATTAGCGGAACTCAATGCCGCGCTGTGTCTTGCCAGGGGTATAAATTCATTAATATAAACGTAGAAAGGATCGAACCCACAACCACCACGCTTACAATGAAACCTTTTTCTACAACTCCAATAGCTTCTATTACTACAAAATATCTAAGAATTAGGAAAATTACATATAGGTCAATATATTTACTAAAGTTTAATGTGTTAACATTTCTAACATTTCACGGCAGAACATCTTTTATTACGTAAATGTGATACTTAAATATGATATTTCATACTGATTGCAGTAATAAAACTAAATAATACGTAAAAATTATATTATTACTACTAAAACATGAAAAATGCTATTACTGTATATGTACGTCGTCGTATGTATGTATATCTTTAGGGTTCGTATTTATAAACCGCTCTCAAGTCTAAGATCGATCGAGTCGATCTTGAGATGCGTTTTCGTTCATAAATTATGTAATTATTTAATTTATAAATGAAAACGACATCTCAAGATCAATCTCACACTTGAAAGGGGTTTATTAATACGAGCCTAAGATATACGTCTATAAGATGTACCTGGATAAGAACCTATTGACTAATGTATCTATAATACACTTTCTACTTTCAAATTGTATGTCGTGTGTAAATAATGTTTAAAAAAAAATTAATGTCACATTACAGTCATGAGGCCCATCGTGTAAATACGATGGCTGTGGGTTCTATTACCACTGGGGGGAATATACTATTTTCATTTCCTCGAACTGGTAAGTACACGAAGAACTTTGACTTCCGCTACTCATCATGAAATGTCTTGAAAATTGGGTGAAAACTGGGGAACGGAGTGCCTTAACACTAGGTTTTCTGTCCCTACCCTGCATTAAAAATACCCAATAGCAATAAATATATGTGCATTTAACAGCCAAAAATATATTTTTGTGAAGCACTCCGATTCTATCTGTTCATTGTTTTCGAACACAGCAGTTAACTTTTACGATATTTCTATATAACAGTGTAGAAAAGTTCATTTCGTTCTTTTATTAAGTTCTAAGCTTATAACGCTCTGTCCACTTCTAAATTGGATATCGCGTGATATTTTGTATTTATGTGTGCAGTTGTTTTTCTCATTTCCTTTTATGGTATTATGGTGGGGATAGACATGGTGGGGCCACGCTGTAAGTTCATAGGTTAGTTTTCTAATATTTGTTAAGGAATACACATATTATATAATAAAGTATATAGTAATAAGAGGCCAGTCGTGGCGCAGCGGGCCTAAAGTGTGACTGTAAAACGGACTGGTTGTGGGTTCGATCCCCACTCGAGGAGATGAAATATTTACTTAAACTTATATTTCCATTTCTTCGCTCTAGTGTCGACGCAAAGCGCGGCGTTAAGTTCTGCCACCCAACACCCAATGCCTCTAGAGTGCGGCAGAAAGTGTGATACGTACAGGATACAGCGTGAAGCAATTTTTTTTATATAGTAATAAAGAATATAATTAAAATACATTACCTTTTTTCGTTATTTTAAATTGGTGTCAAAAAAATCATACGAAAAATAAAGAAATAAAAACTGCCATGAAGTGTGTGTGATCTTTTAAGTTAGGTCCAATAAATCTGTAGTGCAGCGGCTCAGTATCTGACTGTAAACGCGATGGCTGTAAGTTCGATTGCCAATCAGGAGAATAAAATATTTACGTTAAAATTGAAAATTGGGCTAAGGAAGTAGTAAGGAGAAGAGTATCTTAACACTTTATCCTCTGCTTATATAATATACTCTATGCAGGGTACAGTGTGAACCTAAAAAATACTCTTTAGCCCTCGATTGATATTTGACCTAATGTTTCACTTCTCAATTTATAAAAAGTTTTTTAATTAGGCCATTTCACAATAGTCTCATAAAAAATATCTGATACCACTATATTAATATTTGACATGGATATATCTAAATAATCGAATAATATTAACTTCATATATAACAAAACTGTAGCAAAATAGCTCTTATTCAAATAAGATAGAGTTTTAATTTCTATATCTTTTAAATTTCACTTAGGTCCTGTTTATAGTAAATGATCCTGATGTACAATACTTCCCTTCTATGGTCAGCTACGGTTAATATGGAAAGACATTTTTGTTAAGTTGCTATGTAATTTTGAACTCTCTCTCTATAGGAATAAAATCTATAATTGCTCCCGTGGGCGCAAGGTGCAATCGAAATGTTCTATTGAAGTCGAATAATTCATCCCAACCCTTATAATATATAGGGTTGGTAGTGATTATTTTCTTTTTTTTATTTAAAATAAAATTGAACTTGTTATCATTTTATTTGTATTACTATATATTTAGACATTTGTTTTTTTAATTGGAATTTATTTGAAAACGTTTATTTGGTAAAGCCGAAAGTACTGAGTACTGTCTTAAGAAGATATTGTATAAATATAGAAATATATATATGTAATAACATAAGTCTAGTTCTAGGTAATATCTAAAGAAAAGAATATTAAAATAAATGTAAAAATAACAAAAGGTACAGGTGATAAGTCTGTAGTGTAAGTAAGAATTAAAATATGAAAAAAAACATATTATGTCGTTTCCACTTTCAGTTTAGTTTAGAACACGTTACGTGTTATATTGCAGATTTTATGGCTAAACTTAATCAAATAAATACTTAGGCTTGATTAGGCTTAAATCTTTGAGCTTTTGGGTACAATTCCCTCTCAGGAAATTTTTATTATTTCTTCGCTAATTTAACTATAAGAAAGCCAGCAAGAGAAAATGCAGCGTTTATTTTCGCTAAGAAAAACTTAATCTATTAAGATCGATAGGTAATACACAATTTTCCAGCTATATTTAATCTTTTAGGTATTTCTAAAACAGTCACATAAAAAAAATATTCATTATGTCATCAAAATTAGCATAAAAGAGCAACCCTAGTGCTGTAACGCTCCATAATACGGTGGCGTCACACAGTCGGTCACCCTTTACCGGCGCGTCACTCCGCGTCCGCAATATCGATAATGATTTATCATGTGTATGTACGAGTACAATGTACATCACTACTTGTGCATACAAAAATACAGATAAAAAATAAATATCAAATAGATATTTATTTTTTATCTGTATTTTTCTTATTATTTTATCAAAAATTTAAAAATAGTAGTGATTAAATTCGTCTTCCGACATTGAACGCTTGTACGTTTTAATAAAAATTATTTCGCTCAAACTTATCTGCTCAACTAATTTTATTAAATTAGACTTGTAAAATATGTTTTATAAACAATCGGTAAACAATGACTATTGTGACAAAGTCGGTAACTTAACGCTGTGGTTGGGTGTTCAAATCAAATTTGACGAATATATAACATTATAAATATTAAAAAGTAATATTATACCTCTCATTTGATTAATCAAATTGATATTTGAAAGAATGTGGTTTTTTTGCGAATTATATTATTACAGTTTTACACGTCCCCTACATAAGTAGGGGACGCGTTAAATTTTTTTTTAACGTAGCGGGATTTGAACCAGCGCCTCTTGGAAACCAAGGATCTTGCATATTTTTTATAGGTTTTCTAAATAACTATTTTTTTTCCCTAAGTATGAAATAACACTTTCAGATTATTAGAAAAAAATATTTCCCCTTCTTCATAAAAAACAGAACATGTATATTTTTCCACTGTTACAAACAAAATATAAATTACGTTTTTTTTTTTTAAATTGGAAAATATAACTTCATTTCTCTAAACGTCCATTTCATCCATAATAATACAGCAGTCGTGTCAATACTATCGCTTCGTTAAAAATCGCAACCTAATATTATGAAATCATTTATGCACCTTGCCTTATGTCAACATTTTCATTATGGGTACTTATTACGTACCATTTTTATAATTCTTTCAAAGGGTGAATTACAAGGGTTATACAGGGGTTTTTTCGTGAAAAATGGTATATTATGTCTTTTTTTAGGTTGACACATTATCCCTCCTTGAGTAGGCAAAGGAAACTTTATATTAAGACACTGTTTCTAATGTACTACTGCGGAACTAAACGCCGCTCTTAGTCTTCCTACCAGAGCAATAATGCATATTTTCCGAGTGAGAATAGAATCCACAACTGCCGCGCCGTGTATCTGTCTTTGTAATAGAGCAGGGTAAGTTTTTTGAGTACATAACCGTGAATAATAAAAGAAGATTTTAAAAAATAAATATATTTAATCGACTAAAACATATCGACTAAATCACTTTACTGAGAAGCATGAATCACCGTACTAATACTCGTATGAGAAGGGAAATATGTAGTACTTTCTTTTTATAACTAACATTGAAATTAAGGATCATTGTTACTATGAATTGTGACGCCGTTATAGTACAGTGAGATATAACTTATTATATTGTGGGTTGGAAATACAATAGAGTAAATATTTTTACAATAGATTAAATATTTGTAATATCCTCCAACGGGGAGCGGAGTGTCTTACCACTAGTTTCCCTCCGTATACACTGTCTAAAAAACCCATTACCAATCTTAATCAGAGTGATTAAGCTATTATTTGAGCCTATTTAAAAGTAAGTAGGAAAATAAATCATTTTTGTTATCTTATCTCAGCTACGTGGCCATTCGAAGACTAATTTATTTGCAATAATATATGGAAATATTACACGTATAAGTCGACTCTAAAAAAAAACATTTTTTTAAATATAAATTTGAAGGTTTTTTTAAATTAAAACTATACAGATAAAATCTATATATATAAAAGGACTTGTGCTGACTGACTGAGGTAAGACGCACGCAGAGCCGTAACCGCTAATGGTAGAAACGTGAAATTTGGGCAGATGTTTATTTTCATATTCTGGACATCCACTAAGAAGGGAATTTCAAAAATTTTAACCCTAAAGGGATGAAATAGGGGTTTAAAGTTTGTATGGAATTTTTTTTTAATCTGCACCGATTTTTATAAAATTTGAAATTCAGACTCTTAAAAATATTTCATTGAACACGTATTTTATGGTTTTTCAGAATTCACCACTTAAGGGTTCAAACAAGGGGTTGAAAGTTTATATGGAAAAATCTTTAAATTGCCACCGTTTTTTATAAAAACTTAAATTCAGACTGATAAAAATATTTAGTTGAACACGTGTTTCGTGGTTTTTTTAGAATTCACTCCTAATAAGCGGGCGAAGCCGCGCGCGCCCTCTAGCCTGAAATGAAAATAATGTTTTTAACATTTTCAAAGTGTTATTACACTTAAGAAAGAAAAAGGAGACGCGGGTTCGAGTCCCGCTACGTTCAAATAGTTATACGTTTTCTAAATAGTATGAAAATAATAATTTTATTAAGTTCCAAGAGCTTATAGCGCATAAAAAACAGATAACTAAAACAATTTCATAAAATTGTATAAGCTCGCATGCTTTTAAATCGGGTTTTAATTTTTTTATGAATATTTTCTTACAATTTCACTATGGAAAAAAATTTTTTTTTCAAACGTATCAAAATTTGAACGTAATGGACTTAATTTTTTTTATAAGTTTAAAAAAAAATTCCTCTCACGAAATTTTTTTAGTAAATTAATATCAGGTAATATTTCTTTAAAACTATTCTTTATATCATTAATTGAATAAATGAACTCCACTTTACTACCCTTAATTATTTTTATAATTTCTTTTCTTTAATTAGCTTTATCAAGAGTTGAAAGGAGAACGGGATATCTTGACACTAAGTTTTCTCTATTATTGTTATGTTATTTCAGAAAACAAATACCTATTGATAGAGGTCAGTCGTGGCGCAGGGGCACAAAGTGTGCCTTTAAATCGACTGGTTGTGGGTTCGATCCCCATTCGAGGAGATAAAATATTTATTTTCATTTCTTCGCTCTGGTGCCGAGAGGAAAGCGCGGCGTTGAGTTCCGCCACTCAACACGCAATGCCTCCAGAAACACTAGGTTCCCTTTGCCTACCCTACTGTGTGCGGGATACAGCGTGAAACTAAAAAAAAAGTATTGATACAACACATCAATCCAATTTCAACAACGATTATTATAGGAAATCAGATTACTGTATTAATTCCAATAACTAATCTAACCACATGCTTACGGATGGTCTAATGAGATCGATCTCGGGCAGATTCTCACTAATACCTGACAGCATTAGCTCTAGGTAGATTAAGCTAGGTATCTAGTCTAAGTTGACATATAAATATATGAAATATAGAAATTATTTATATAGGCAAAAGAAAAATAGTCTCTAAAATAGAAAAAATACGCAACAGAGCCGTGAAATATTTTATTTATATCGTGTTAAAAGCAAAAAAAGCATCAAAGCATCTGATTGTAAGCGATTGGGTTCGATTCTTATTCGGAGGCCATTCCACATGCAATACTCGTATTTTGAAAAATTGGGCAGTGCGTGGGAAGCGGAGTGTCCTAGCACTAGGTTCTTTTTGTCTGCCCTGCTATACGCGGGATACAAAGTGAAATTCAAAAAGAAAAATATGTTCAATATGCATATTGTACATGTAAAATATTATTTATATAGTAGTCCAAGAATTGAATTTCCTGCTTTGTTTAAACCGGGAATGTAATTTAAATAAAAATCAAAAATTAAATTAAATCAGTCAGAGGCCAGTCGTGGCGCAGCGGCAAGAAGTGTGACTGTAAAACCGACTGGTTGTGGTTTCGATCCCCACTCGAGGAGATGAAATATTTACTTAAATTTATATTTCCATTTCTTCGCTCTGGTGCCGAGGTTAAGCGCGGCGTTGAGCTCTGCCACTCAACACACAATGCCTCCAGAATCCGGCAGAAAGTGGGGAACGGAGTGTCTTAACACTGGATTCCCTCTGCCTACCCTGCTGTGCGCGGGATACAGCGTGAAGCTAAAAAAAAAATTGTCAGCTTCACGCTGTATCCCGCACACAGCAGGGTAGGCAGAGGTAACCTAGTGTTAATACAATCCGTTCTCCACTTTCCGACGAAATCTGGAGGCATTGCGTGTTGACTGGCGGAACCAGACTCTCGAAACCAGAGCGAAGATATAAAAGTATAAATATAAATAAATATTTCATTTTCTCGAGTGGGGATCGACACTACACCCACAACCAGTCGATTTTACAGTCACACTGTGTGCCCCTGAGCCACGTCAAGCTTCAAATTCTTCCGATATGGAATCGAACTCACAACCATTTTAGTTTATAATAAACAGATTTTTTTGAATATCATCACAAAATATCGACTTATCTATATAATTAATCTTCTGTTTTATATTCAAATTTGACTGAAAGACCATAACCTAGGTTCATGTAGTATCATTTGATTGGGTTGTTACTTTACAATGTATGTAGAACAAAGCCGTTCGTATGAGATGCAGTTATGACCACGTTTTAACAGTCAAAGGGGAATAGTTAACAGAAATTCAATTATAAGTTTTACTCTTGGAAGCATAGAGTGAAATGTTGGTAATATTCTTATTTTTAGTGAGTTTTTGTGTGACAGACAGACTCTTTTGGCATATATTCTTTAACACGTGAGATGTTTGGTTTATGTTCACGCTGTATCCCGCAAATAGAGTAGGCTGAGGAAGAGGTAGACTTCAGATGATCTTTTCGCTATTTTTTGCCTGTCAAATTTTTCATAATATTGCGTTTTAAGTAGCGGATTTCAACACCACGCTTTGTCTAATTATTTCAAGATTAAGGAGATTTAAATAATTCTATATCCCGAGTGGAAATTGAACGAATTTGTTCTCTATGTAATGAATTATCTATATTAATACATATTCTGCTTAAAATGTTTATTCTGTGACTTCAAGTTCATTTTTATAACACCCAAATGACTCATATCTTGAAATACAGAGGAACTAAATCTTGGCTTTAAGGTATAATCGTTAAATCTTGGTGATAAAATGTAAGATATTTGTCTTATGAGATATCAGAGGTTTTTTTAAAATTTTTAGATTCACGCTATATTCTGCACATATCAAGGTAGGCAAAGGGAACCTGGTCTTTTAACACTTAGTTCCTATTGCGACACTTGCGTTCCCCATTTCCGCTGATTTCTTGAGGTATTGCTTGTTAATAATATGTCAATGTAAATGCGACGGTCATAGGTTCAATTCTCACTCGTGGCCAGATTTTTTTACATTTCTCCGCTTGTAAACTTTTTATTTCTTCATTTTTTCTCTTTGGTAACAAAGCAAAGCGCGGCGTTGAGTTCAAAACGGAATTATTCGAAAATTCGGCGGAGTGTTAAAACACTACGTTCCTTCTGCATAACCTGTTGTAGGCGAAATACAGCATGAAAAAAAAATCATTTCAATACAACAACACTTACTTAACAAACTTAAATCACATGCATTTTTAAACTAAATATAAATAAAAAAGAACCTTTACCCAACTAAACAGAGGAAACCAAATAAGACGATGACAGCGTTAGCACGAACGCTCTGCCCTGATACGACTGCGTTATCCAATTTATTTAATACACGAACGAACCTGAACGTAGAAACAACTGACGTTTAATTAAGAAGGAAAATTTAAAGTAATTTTATATAATTTTGTTGTTCAACGCTTTTATAGGTACCTACTACTTAACTGATTGCATGAGCGGGTGTATGTGGATTTGTAATTGTTGTTTTCTTTTTTTTTGCATTTTTTTTACTAAAAAAAGTAAATCAATAATTATAAATTATTTCATACATTCGAGCATGATAGGTGTTGGAATAAATATATTAATTAATAAATAAAAAAAATAAATCAGCTTCACGTTGTATCTCGCACACCTCAGGGTAGGCAGAGGGAACCCAGTGTTAAGACACTTCGTTCCCGACTTTCCGTCGTATTCTGGCATAAAGTGGCGGAACTCAACGCTAGAGGGAATCTAGTGTTATGACACTCCGTTCCCCACTTTCTACTGAATTCTGAAGGCATTGTGTATTGAGTGGTAGATTTCAACGCCGCGCTTGTCCTCGACACAAGAGCGACGAAATGGAAATATAAATTTAAGTAAATATTTCATCACCTCGAGTGGGGATCGAACCCACAACCAAAAAAATCGGTTTTACAGACACACTGTGCCCCCGCGCCACGACTGGCCTCTGGAACCTTAGTTAAGTTAAGTAAATATAAAACACTTAACGATACAACTGTGCGGCAAAGTAATTATTCTAAGTTTTATTCTGTGTTACTGCATTCGCGGTTTACCGATGTCCATTAAAGGGAATGCGGGACTCGAGTTTAAAATCTATTAATCCTTTTTTTGTCCAATTTTACCTACTGGCGACATAAAAATAATACTATTTCTATTTCAAATAAAACTATTTCTTAATTATATAAATAAATAAATCAGTTTCACGCTGTATCCCGCACAAAGCAGGGTAGGTAGAGGGAACCTAGTGTTAAGAACTGTTTCCCACTTTCTGCCGAATTCTGGAGGCATTGCGTATTGAGTGGCAGAACTCAACGCCGCGCTTAACCTCGACACCAGAGCGAAGAAATGGAAATATAAATTTAAATAAATATTTCTTCTCTTCAAGTAGAGATTGAACCGACAACCAGTCGGTTTTACAGTCACACTTTTTGCGCTGCCACCGCCACGACTGGCTTTCTTCTTCTACTTCTTTATTACATAATTTGGTTATTTTGATTTCTTCGGTGGCATACAGTTTTATAGATTTAAATATAATATCAATATTTTAATTTCATTTATAGATAAACTCCAGACATGGTTTTTGTAATATTCACAATAACTTACTATAAACATTGATATATTGTACTATAAAATCTGTCAGTCAACTTTAAAAAAAAACAAGTTAAATAAAACGCCTGTATACAAATTAAGAACAATATCAAAATAAATTGTATGAAAGCAACTCCACACGTCCACTGATGTTTTATTCCTCTGGGTAAATTTTCGTTAAAATAGACAATTGAATGGGAATGCGAACAGAGATGATATAGAGTATTTGATACTTATATTTATATTTGTGATTTGTTTTAAATTAAAATAAAAATTGCAATAATATTGTAAAATCACAGAACGATGCAATATTTTTTGAGTAGAAATTTAAAATTATGTTAGCAATTTTTAATTTTGAAAATGCTCTCACTCTTGGTCAAGCTTAATATTAGCTGATTAGATATATTGAACCATTGTATTCCGGTAATATTTTAAAAAATAACAATAAATCGTATGTTTAAAAATTTACAACTCGGCCTACTTTAAGAATACGGGAGATTCGTATAAACAAAAATTGACATACCTAAATTAAATATTTAATATTATAATTTCTTCGCTCTGATGTCGAGGCAAAACGCGACGTTGACTTACGTCACTCAACACGCAATGTCTCGAGAATTCAGCTGAAAATCGGGAACGGATTATCTTTACACTCGGTTCCCTTTGCCTACCTGCTATATGCGGGATACTGCATGAACCTGAAAAAAAATTAAATCTATATATATATAATTATTATTTTTATTTTAACACTAGTTTACTAAACAATATTCTATAACACTCTATGACATTTTACTTCTATCAAGTTACACGTGTTGGTCGCGTGACCACTGCGCTCGTGCACTCCCTCTAAATGTATTGTTCTTGTTCAAAATCTATAATATAATTTCGACCGTTTTTTTCTTATATAAAAGTTTGTTTTATTGTTTATTTAGTGTTAATAAAAGATTTTTTTGTATATGTGTAACTGTTCTTGAATTAAATATATTGTATTACATTATTTTACGTACAACAATACTTAACTAATAATTTAAAATGAAGGCGAAGATTTAATTAGAAAAGGGAAAAAAATATAGATTGACAAAACTCCACTTCCGTTCCGTTCCACCACTCAATATGAAATGTCTCTAAAATTGAGTAAATAATGGAAAACTCTATCACTAAATTTGAGAACAGAGTAACCTCTAAATGAGTGAGAAGTGGAACTCTATCTGTCCTGGTATGCAGCAGTTACAGTGCAGCTGCAGTTTACTAAGCAGACAAACAACATTAATAAGCAGTAGTGACAAATTACTTAGAATTTTTTTAAGATAACGATTTGCAAAGCAAAGAGCGGCGTTGAGTTCCGCCACTCAACACACAATGCCTCCAGAACTTTGCGGAAAGTGGGGAACGGAGTATCTTAACAGTAGGTTCCCTCTGCCTACCCTGCTATGTGCGGGATACAGCGTGTACCTGATAAAATCTAATTCCAAGCCTACCCTAATAAATCGTTTGTTTAAGTTGAAAACACCAAAAGGCAATTATTATTTTTTTTTGTTCCATATTTATATTTTTCTATAATCTTCAATTTCCTTTGCTTTTCTACAAATCAAAATCTAATTCCAAGAAGCCTTCCCTAACAAATTGTTTGTTTAAACATCACATCAAAATTTCGCTACTTATCTCCGCTTGAAGTGAATGTAACAATAACGCACAATTACATGAACGTGCACGAGACAGAACAGTGGCTAGAGGCTACTCAATTATAGAACAAGGGTTGTTATTCTTTTGGTAAATGTCTCTTAGTTTGGAATATATATGTTTTATTATTCTTCGAGGCCAGTCGTGGCGCATGGGCACAAAGTATGACTGTAAAGTCGACTGGTTGTGGGTTCGATCCCCACTCGAGGAGATGAAATATTTATACCGAGGCAAAACGCATTGAGTTCCGTCTCTCAACACGCACTGCTCCAGAAATTGGCGGAAAGTGGGAAACGGAGTGTCTTAACACTAGGTTCCCTCTGCATACTCTGCTGTGTGCGGGATCAGGGATAACGGAGTGTCTAGTTTCTATTACTACCCTACCCCCCGGTTCCCTATTTAATGTGATATATGCGGAAGATATACTCAAAATACTAAAAAAAATACACGTGTAACTGGTAAGTGACTTCAATTCATAATAATTAAACTATATTATTATTTGTTAACTACTGCCACTACTGATATTTCTGAAATAAAAATAAAATTTGTCCCAACTAAAACAGACTTTTGTCACTATAAGTAAAACTATAAAGAACAAAGAGACTTACTGACTTGTACTTTCCGTCCATAATAGTAATAATAGTAGTAAAGTAAAAAGATATCAAATTATGTACTTGATCTGGCGTCCACTCGCAAAATCTAACCCTCTAATGAGCGCGGCCGGCCGTTAAGACCCCTGGATATCAAAACAAATATGGCCACGTGGCTTTACCATCAGCGAATTGCAATTGAAGTATGAAATATGTCAATTATAATTAATAGATTATTGATCTCGTGTTTTTCACTGGACTTAACGAGGGTATCTTCGACCATTATTATGAACACGGTGTTAGGGTCAATAAGTGTTCTTAAACCATCCTTAATTGTACTTCTAATTTTTGTTTTAACAATAAGGATTATTGAAAAAAATAAAAATAAATCAGCTTCACGCTGTATCCCGCATACGGCAGGGTAGGCAGAGGGAACCTAGTGTTAAGACACTCCGTTCCCCACTTTCTGCCGAATTCTGGAGGCATTGCGTGTTGAGTGGCAGAACTCAACGCCGCGCTTAACCTCGACACCAGAGCGAAGAAATGGAAATATAAATGTAAGTAAATATTTCATCTCCTCGAGTGGGGATCGAACCCACAACCAGTCGGTTTTACAGTCACACCTGGCCTCGATACTAAGGATTATTGCTTTTAAATAATAAGGACATAAACCAATAAAATATTACTCAGTTACTAAGTTCTTCATGTAGTAAGGTTTTATTTGGTAACGCTTTCATATAAGTTTTTTTTTGCTTCACGCTGTACCCCGCACACAGCAGGGTAGGCAGAGAGAACATGTACTTCAACTAGCACTTTATCTAAAAGATTTCAATATTATTTTGAACATTTTCTCTACGTCACTTAAATAATTTTATCTTAACTTTACAAGATCAAGAAATTTTATTGGGGATTTTTTATACATTAGAAACAAATGTACTATTATAAAACATACAATTGAGGCTTGTGGGTTCGATCCCCACTCGAGGAAATATATATTCATTAAATATATATAATATCCTTATAGTTTAATTTCTTTGTTCCAATGTCCAGGCAAAGCGCGGCGGTGAGTTCCGTCACTCAATACGCAATGCCTCCAGAATTCGGCAAACCGGGGGAACGGAGTGACATAACCCTAGGTTTGCTCTGACTACCCTGCTGTGTGCGGAATACAGCGTGAAGTTGTTTTTAATTTTACATTTTGTTGTTTTGAAATCAATTTTTGTTTAAATTCTCTACTCTCTCTACTCAATTATATGGTTCGTAAAAATAAAAATAAAATTGCCATATCAAAGATTGACGGTAGTACTTCAAAGCAATATGTCATGAGGAGAGTCGACGTTAATTCGCAGGAAATTCATCGTAAACTTTTACGATATCGCCAATCGCCTTCCGAAACGAGAAAGGGTTCCGATGTTACGAATAATTTTATATATTTCAGCATGTATTTGCATTCTATTTTATACTATCTTTATTTAAGACGCGCATATATATTTAATAAATAATAATTTTAAAGTCCTAGCTTGCTCGGCTTTGTTCAACGTTTGTGTTTTTTTTTTATTTATATATATATATTTTTTTATTAGAGATTATCTAGTAATATTTATGTCACTTGTTTTGCTACTTATTAAAATGTGCATACATACATTATACGGTAGAGAGCGTATCGTTTCTATTAACATTTTTTAATTAAATAAATAAAAATTATACTTCAATATGAGTCTACAATCAATAACTAAAACCCGACTACTAAAACACGCTTTAAAAAGTACGAAACAAGAAAATAATCTCTATTTAATTGTTTATACATAATAATTTTAGCGGAGACAATTTTCTATTTAGAGTGTATTTTAGTATATCAGGTTTTAATTTTTGAATTTTCTTTTTATTTTACTAATTTTGGAATGATGTGAATTCGTATTAGGTATACTTATTTCGGAGAGCAGACCTAATATAGCAGTTAAGATTTTATTGTTTTATATTGTATTTAGCTAGTTTAGAAGTGATTTTATGAATTATTACAATTATCACATGCAAAACAAGCAAAATTGTGGGCAAACAGCTAATAAAGTTTACATATTTGAAATTTGCTAAGAAAGTACTTTTCTTTTGTACTCCACATGACACCGTAAAGAAATTATTATTTTTTAGTTCTTTACTTTATGTCCTCCAGGGGGCGCTGTAGTCAATTTAACGTGATTTCCTGTTGTGATGTAGCCTATAACCAGAGGACAATAAAGAGGTTTCTTAAGACATCTCATTTGTCTAATTATGATAAGTAGTTTAGAAGTTATGAGAAAAAGGTGAACATCCATACCCACATACGTACATACATACAGATCAACATCATAATCCTCCTTTTGCTTCGCTGTAGTCGGATAAAAAACAAATAATGAAAAAAATATAATCAGATAATTATACATATATTCAAACACTTAAGTTAAAATTAAACTTCTTACTACTATTAAAAATGCGTATATGAAGTTTAAAATAATTTTAAACTGCCTATACGCATTTTATTTTGTGTAACTATATCACTTTTCACTCTTATGATTTCAATATAATAATTGATATACGATTAAATAAATCAACGTCATACTTTATCTCCCACCCAGCAGGGGAGGCAGAGGGAACCTAATGTTAAGACACTCCGTTCCCCACTTTCCGCCGAATTTTTCGAGGCATTGCGTGTTGAGTGGCGGAACTCAACGCCAGGCTTTTGCTATATCGATGGGTCCTATGTATATGGGCCAAACTAACAATTTGGCAATTTTCACTTTTTTATGCCAAACGCATTCTATCGATATAATTTATCAAGTCAGCTATTAAAAAATAGAAATTTCTGCATAGAAACAGGACTTTTTGTTAGAATATAACGGCCTATGTAGCACTCATTTAAACGTAGAAGGGCCAAATAGTCATTTGAGACTTCTACGCGGAGAATTTCTACACATTTCTTTATTTTTGGGGCCGATCAGCCAGTTTGATACTTATACGCTAAACAGAACAATGATTGGGCTGTGTTGACTGTCATTAGATAGATAACAAAAAACGTCTCTTTTTCACGAGTTATGAGATAGAACGGCCAAAATGGTAAATTGGCCCATGTACGTGTCTTATTGAGAAAAAATACACTTAGGCCCTAAAATATTTTTTCACTTTTGAGTTATTTGGGCGTTACTTTTAATTAATAATTGCCCAGATTATATACTATATATATTTTACTGTCCCCCTTGCTATTTAAAGCCAGTAATAAGCTTGTTAATTGAATTTTAATTTTGATTAAAGATTTCGAAGTGACTCTACTAAGACAATCAAAATTATACATCACAAAAATAAACTATTAATATGGGTATTTCTTATAATAATTACTAATCAAGTAACATATCTACTGCCTTAAATTCCAGGAAAAAAACTTACCAAGAAACGTGACAGTGGATGAATGAATAGATTTAAAACTAATAAGACTTAAAAATACAGAGAAAGCAAAATTTAGAAAATTGTTAGAGGTCATTTACATTAAAGTATTTGAATAATTTGATGAAGACACGAAGCGTTATACACTTCATAAGTTTTAGATCATTGGTCATTATTCTAAGCAATATGGATTTATTGATAACTGTGTCTTGGTGAGAAAGGAGCATAAGCATGTGTCAGTGAAAGCGACTATTTCTACTAGGGTTCTATTCTCCT
>JAATLQ010038088.1:0-76923 GCA_013421005.1 Heliconius erato x Heliconius himera | reverse complement strand
AGGGCAAGATACTATCAGCTCATTCTGCAGGAATCCAGGGCAGTACGCGAGGCAATTAAGAAATCGTTGGCGGTAGTTTGATATAATAATTATGTCAACTGACAGACGAATGCCACCTCAGTCTACCCGTGACCACGGACTACTGCAAAGTGTTCGAAACGTCGGGTTTCCAAAAATGTATAAAAGTACCAAATATACGCGATTAATCCGGTTAAAATAGTTTCATTTAAAATAAATCTGATGTTGTCTGTGTCTGAGTTTGGTGAACGAGTTAATCTCAGAAACTACTCCACGTTATAGGAAAAATGTTTTTGTGCTTGATAGTCCATTCCAGTAATCTAATGCACCTGCAGTCAGAGTTACTTTAGATACTTAAATTGTGTCTTGAACCCTACACAACTCTTAGTGATCTCTATTTCATCATGAGGGCGAAGCTACAGGTAAAGAAGACGCAGAAGAAAAATACAAAGCTCACATGCATATATAATTCAATTTGACCACATATTTACACGACGATATATTTTAGTAGCTTCACGCGCTTCTTGCATGGGTAGGACAAACATGCATCAGGATAGGAAATGTGAGCTTAGACAAGACACCTTGATACTCCTTATTCAGCTATTTTTAAAAAATTACGAGTTAAGTGTCGGAACCGGTGTCAAACGAACACTACGTTTTTTTACTACATGAGAAAAATAATACTAACTGGCATTGTTATTTCTTGTAAGCTCTAGCTATATTCAAAATGATAACTATCATTGATATTGAAGGAAAACTTTTAGATTTTATAGTAGGAAAATGAAAAGAATGAAGGTTAAAAGAATTATATATTATATATTCAAAGTATATATTCTTTGTAAAGGAGTGCAGAAAGTTAATATTTTTTTATATCAGATAAAATAAAAGTAAAATAAGATAAACTAGACTCGAATATACTCGAATATACAAAGTGATGCTGTATAGGTATTAAATGCTGAAAATTATAAGAAGGTACTCAAACATCGAGAGAGTGCTTGGAGCTTTTTTAAAAACAAGTCTAATTTTTAAAATTACTACTTTATTCGACAGTTAGCTTAAGATTAACTTAAACTCTAATTAACTATACCGTGCTCTACATAGAGACCTACATAGAGCCCTGTGTGTTATCAATCTCAGTTGTGCACTCTTGACAGTGGTCGTGGTCACTAGGTTGAGGTACACATACATGGCCAAGTTTATTATTGTTATCAGTTCCAGACCGCTGCCCTAGTAATGTCCCTTCTTTTTAGTTAAATTGTATCATACCGAGAGCTTTTCGTTACGGTAGATTATGTTAGATTGTTCCGTTTTATTAAGGTCCGTCCACCTCAGATCACTGGTCCTCTACTTTGCACTATCTAATATTATTAATCTTTATAATATAAGTTGTAGCCAACGCAATTTTGTTTCTACGTGGATTTTAGGACGTAAAATCAATCTCATTTATTCGTTCTCGTAGTCGTAGACGTTATGAGAAATTCTCTCTTAGTGCTCCTTTTCACTCTCTATCCTATCTAAACATAAAATTTCGATTTCCTAATTTCAGTACTCTTGTCTGTACGTTGTCTGTCAGTCACTAAATGAAAGATTAAGTGACATTTTGAGAAAGTGATAATAATTTATTTCACCAAGTGGACATTGAGCCCACAACGAATCTGTAGAATCGTTGGTATTTATACAATGCTAACATTTGTCTAGTATTATCTAAGATTTACTAATTCATTCTAAAATTTAATTATCTTAAATTATATCCAGTTATTTTAAAAGGGATTTCTTCCAACTTGTAGAGGCGTATCAACCATGACTTCCGCCGCGTGGTTGACATAACACAGACGGGTGCTTTGTCGGATCTTCAATAGCTCACTCCTGACTAGTAACAACAGATATACTTGAAGCCCTGAAAATAAATTGTAAAACTTTTTTTTTCTATTATTTAATATCACGTTGTATATCGCATATAGCAGGATAAGCAAAGAGAACTTGGGAACCTAGTGTAAAACACTCCGTTCTCATTAGGATAATTTAGTTCTCCACTTTCTGCCGATTTCTTGAGGCTTTGAGTGTTAAGTGGTGGATCTCAATGTCGCGTTATGCCTCGTTACCAGAGCGAGGAAATAAAATTTAATTTCCTCGAGTGGAAATCAAACCCACAACCTATTGCGTTCGTCATCGAAAGCGCGGCGTTAAATCCGCCATTCATCACGCAGTGCCTTCAAAATACGGCGGAAATCGGGAAACGGAATTCTCAGAGTCTTAACACTAGGTTCTCTCTGCCTACCCTGACGGGTACAGCCTGTGTACGGGATACAGCATGAAGCTAAAATAATAAATATTTTCTTGAGACGAGGTCGAACCTACAACGATTACATTGCAATGGAAATACCTGGAGAATTCAGTGGAAAAGGAGGAACGGAATAATTTTAATGGGAACGACCCTACACCATCATTATACAATGTATAGTCACTGGCACATAAAATAATTTTTGCGTTTCAGCTACACGCTCCAGGGGAACGGAGCACCAATCGCTACGGACACATACCTCTTTTACCTTATTTTCTCGTATATATTTTTAAAATAATAATATATATATAAAAAAAAATCTTACCTAAACTACTGAGAACAAAACAACATTCCAAAACAAAATACGCCCAATATCTAAATAGTTCTTGATGGCGCACCACTATGAAAGTGACAAGCGACGCGAGAGTGGTAGTGATGCCGTAGTAGTAGTAAGCGCGCATTAATTTTGTTCTTTTCTGAAATAAAAATAATAATCAGAATAAAAATGATTCAATATTGTATAAGAAACCGCCTGTAATGGCTAGTCCCTTATACAGTGGCAAAATAAAATCTTCCACTTTAAAATATTAGGTTAAAGATATTTTTTTTATTTCCATTAAAGACATAGGCCACTTACATGGAAAACATTGGTTAACAAATTAAGCAGATATAGACGTGTATGTAGTATAGAAAATGTACAAACGATTTAAAAATTCTAAACGAATGAAAGGATCAGTATTGTCAATATAGAAGCCAGTCGTGGTGAAGGGGCGCAAGCGTGTGACTTTTACAGTCTCACGACTCGACAAGTTATGGATTCGATTCCCACTTGAGGAAAAGAAATATTTAATATTTTCATCTTCGCTCTGGTGTTGAGTGAAAAGCGCGTCGTTGTTGAGTTGTTGCAGTGTTGTAAGAAAGTATACGTTTTTATTATATTAATTTTCACGTAGATATTGTCAGTATCATGATGTTCACTGACGTAAAACAATATAGCTGAAAGATTTCGCTCATTTGGTCTAATTATAAAATATTTGCATTATTTAATATATTACAGGAAACGCAATGAAAGTTTAGTTCTGTTCTTTGATTACGGCGTTACGAACGTGCCAGTTGAGCTCACATCACTTCGCCAATGTCACGTTGCATGGAAAATACACTGCAATGCATTTTAAAATACGATCCAGTTAATAAAATCAAAATATGTAAATAGCCTATCCTCATAAATTGACATATGTGATTTTAAAAGTATGAGAATCACTCTAACCTGGCCAAAAATGTTTTTATTTAATATGATCTTGTATTGACTCACATTATGGATTTTACTCACCTTATGAGCTCCAACTAGCAGTACAATGTTAAATACTATCTCCGCCGTATACAGTATCAGTGCAAACCAAATCTGAGAGTAGAAGGCGACGCCCTTGTATAAAGCCATAGTGTGGTAAGTTGATACATATTCAAAACTTAAAAATGCTTCCAACGCCACCACGAGTATTGAAAAAATCTGAAAAATAAATAAAAATTGTATACTTACATACATTTATCTTATGTAATTTCTATTAACTGTAATTTATGATTAATATTATTTTGTATTAGGTATAGCAATTCCTTGATTGAGGCCGTCGTGGGCCACGACGGCCTCAATCTGTTTATCCGAGCTAACTTCCAGACCAGCTCAAGCGATTATTATGGGACTAACACTGAAAGATAGAGGGGGTTGTTTAGTAATGTAAAGTCTATTTTGAAATAATAAAAAAGTTTTATCAATTTAAAGTATATTCTTCGACAAAATTGCTACTTTCTAAAATTGTTATTTTATACAACTGTTATATTGAATTGGCCAAATCTTTAGTTTTCAATGTTTTGTTGTTTGATACTGTTTGTAAATTATTATTTGTATGATGATAGAAAAAAGAGATTTCAAGGCTTATGATTCTCTAATGTAAATTGACACCTTATTATTTATTAAAATAAATAGTCCATTTTTATATTTTGGTTATTTCTTAAATACTCTTAAATAAAAATTCGTGTATTTCAAGCGGGTAAATAATAAGAACTAATATTTACAAAATGAAAATCGGTTCACACAAAATAGACAAAAAAGCAACAAATATGCAGATATAACTATCTATTATACAGAATTTCTATATAAAAGATAAGTTCAGAACAGAAGTTTATTTACTAAGAAAGAAAGAATTTCATTATAGAAAGTCATTTTAATAAAAAAGTAGAACTCACCAAGTTAATATATCCAAAAACAAGGATGCCATGCCGTAACGGTACACAACAACAGCACCGCCTGCACTCGGGTATTTCCAAACGCATTCTTATTATCATACGCTTACATCAAGGAAAACCCCGTTAAAAATGCTTTAAAGTAATCAAAGAATTTTGTTATTTCAGCATTTACTATTGACGATCAGAATTACTCCAAAATTTGGTCCAAATCACCAATTTTTAGCGGAAAATGTCGTTCAAAGGATAGTCGCTGACCAACGACAGGTAACGTCGTTCCTAAATCTGCCCGTGACTTCACTCACAGCCACGTACAATTGACGTTGACCACATTATCCTATTTAATGATTAAGGCGCGGATATGCGGAGTTGTCCGCCTTGTCCAGCTCACGCCTACTGGACGCCATTGTGTTATGTTGAAAATATATATATTCTTGTGTTGAGTGAGATAAAATTAAATTTAAATTAAATCAAATCAGCTTCACGCTGTATCCCGCTCACAGCAGGGTAGGCAGAGGGAACCTAGTGTTAAGACACTCCGTTCCCCACTTTCTGCCGAATTCTGGAGGCATTGCGTGTTGAGTGGCAGAACTCAACGCCGCGCTTAGCCTCGACACCAGAACGAAGAAATGGAAATATAAATTTAAGTAAATATTTAATCTCCTCGAGTGGAGATGGAACCCACAACCAGTCGGTTTTACAGTCACATTTCGTGCCGCTGCGCCACGACTGGCCTCAAATTAAAATAATAGACCGAATTGAGGCGGTCGTGGCGACGTGGACGCAACTGCTGTGGATTCGATCCCCACTCGGGGGAATATTTGATAGCTTTTGTGTTATGGGTATTCATGGTTTTCTGAATGCGCCGTGTTTACTGTACATAATGAAGACCAGAGTATTCGAAGTAATTTATCAGCGTTTTTGTGCATAGCGAGTTAGGTAGGAGGAATCTAGTGTCGAGACATTCTGTTGCCTACTTTCAACATAATTTTCAAGACATTGCGTCTCAAGTGACGAAACTCAAAAGCTCGCTTAAATTAATTTAAATACAATATATATTACCTTAAGTGAGGATCGTATCCACAACTAGAATATTTACATTCAGAAGGTCTCTTATTCCATAAAAAAAGTATTTTTATCATATTTTTTAAGTTGCGCTTACGTTGTACCCAACACTTAGCATGATAGACAGAGGAAACCTAATGTTAAGTCATTTCGTTCCCATTTAGATATTTTTGTACCCCACCGAATTCTTGAGGGATTGTATATTTAGTAGCGAAACTCAACGCCGCGCTTCACCTCGTTACCAGCGCGAAGAAATGAAAATATGAAATATTTTAGTCCTCCTAGTGGGAATCGAACCCACAACTGTCGCGTTTACACTCGCACTCGCTCCTCAACCAACACAGTCAACCTGCGCCACGACGGACATTTGTGTCCTAAGTTTATAATCATAATTTTAAGGGAGAATTGACACTATATTGCCGTTCACGGTTTGTTCTCGATCCGAACTCATATTCTTGTATGATAAATATTCTCATATGCGTGATTGGACCAGAACTTGATTGGAATGATAAGAATATTTTTAATAGACTTAAATCGGAACGAGAACGAACTGTGACTTACACTATAATGTGATCCTCTCTTAATCACATGTTCCCTTTTAGCCATACGTTCTCTTTTTTGTTTTGTGCCTGAGAACGTATGGCTTAATAGTCAGAGCACCTGGTCAGTTTCCAGGAGGCGTGGGTTCGAGTACCGCTACGTTCAAAATTTTCTAAATAAGTACTATGCTAAGCATTTTGTTGATTTATTTAAAGAAGAATAAAAGAAAAGGGTAAAATTGATTTTTACAATACAAACGCACATATTAATATTATTAATTTATTACTTTTTAAATATAGTCTTACTTCTAAAATAATTTAATAAGTCAATCAATATACAATTATGTACATTTTTCATAAGAAAACATATTATGCTTAACAACTTTAATTAAGCATTAGTATTAAAATCAATGGAACTTAAAATACATAAATCATCGTAATAGTATGTGTCTCACAACTGCATGACAGGTCCCGTTAAATTATTTGCTAGATATTTATGATGCTGTCTGACTCTATTCGTTCTGATAAAACAAAAAAAAAATTATAGATCTGAAGTATCTTATCAAACAACGAGATCTTATCAAACAGTTTTAAGGTACATCCTAATTTTGACATTAAATAAAAACTTAACACAGCCAGCCATTCTATTATTCTAGAGATATATTATATTTTAAGCATTGGAATTATTAAAAAAAAATAGAGAATGTAATGAATGCAGAGGGTACCTGGTGTTAAGACACTCCGTTACCCACGCACCGCCTAAATTTCGAAACATTGCGTGTTCAGTGGAGTAATTCAACGCCGCGCTTGATACCAGAGCGGAGAAATTAAATTATTCAATTTCCCGGGTAGATCGAGAGGAATTACGGTTATATATAGTCATATACATACATATATAGACAGGATTTTAATTTAAACAAAATAAGGCAAATTCTAGATCAAATCTTAATTTCTAGATCGAAACCATTTTCCTCTCTTAACGCTAATCATGTAAACAATAAATATAGCTACAGAAGTTACTCATCGTTTGTAAGATCTTTAATAAAAAAAATAGAAGCAGTGAGTCATTACTCTGCCAAGTCCTTTATAAAGGATCTCTTCAATATGAGAGATGATGATCTCAACTGTGGAGTACTAAAATAAATTAAATAATTGTCTTTGGCATTAAATTGTATGTTTAAAATAAAATTAAATGTCAATCTTAATCAAATCCCAACTAGACTTAGCTATAATATTTAAAAATTATACTAATCAATTCTTAAAATTTGAAATTTTAATCATAAGAAGTTAAAAATCTTATACATTTTTAAAACTTTATTTTGTTATACATATTTAAGAAAATTATTATAGATGCTTTCTTTATTGATGTTTGTCTTTGCAAGAAAATAAATCGACCATGTGTTGACTCATATTCCAAACCTCTAACAAAATCATATCAAATTTAGAATTCGGTAATTTTGCGAAATTACGTTAAACATAAAGTATGAAGCCTTTATAATAACAATGATAATATAGTAAAATGATCTTAAAGTTAATTATTATCAGTAATTGCTTGGTCCAAAAAATTACAAGTATTTTTTTTTATTACAGGCTTACATCGAAACTACTTAAAAAAAACAGACTACTTTATATAATCTAAGAATTTTTCAATTTGAACCATAAGTTCCTGAGATAAGCGTGTTCAACTAAACAAGTTCTTTAGCTTTATAAAATTAGTACAGAAGTACTCGTATACATTTTAAGCTTATATAACCTAAGAATTTTCAATTGGTATGACTGTGCTTGGATATATCCCGTTGGTTTCTACTTTGACTTCTCCGTTGATGAACTGTTGGAGTTGATTCTCGTAAGCTCCTCCTGAGTTCTCCATTTTCTTTAATAAACTTCTGACTAGGAACAGTAAGTACAGATTCAGACCTGAAAAATCAAAATTGTTGAATGTATTACGACATAATATTTCATGAAATTTTTAAGCCTTGGATTAGATTTTAAATTCAGAATATCATTGTATTTTTTTTATGAAAAACATTTACCTATACCAAATATTTTAAATAATTTATATATGATTTGGTCCAGATAGCTTCATTATAATATTTTTTATATACAAATTCGTAAAATAAAAATATTTTTTCGTCATCTTACATTTCAAAATGAAAAAAAGGATTGATTTTTTTCCTTAATATATTTTTGCTATTATTATTATTGTATTTAAACATATTGATAATTTCTGGTGATATCTAACTAACAACTACTATTGTTAGTTAGATAATAAGTAACTTGGTTAAAAATTGAGGGCTGCGTTGGGAGTGGAGTGATATTGTACTTCTACACTTTAGCACTAACTTTAGTATTAAATTTTGGAATTCAATTTTAAGACTCTTAAGTTAAGCGGACATTATTGCATAAATAACGAATTCCAAAGCCAAATAATATATTCCTATTTTACTTCACGCTGTACTCCGCATACAAGAGGATAAACAGAGAGAAACTAGTGTTATGACACTCCGTCCTCCACGACCGCACAATTTTCGAGACATTCCGCGTCGAGTGGCGCATCTTAAGACTTGCCTTTTTACCAGAGTAAGGATATAAACATAGTTAATTTTAGTGGAATCGAATCCAGAACTTTCACGTTTCCAGTCAAACACTTTGCCGTTGCGGCTGCGCTGAGAAGGCCTTTAAAAAAATGTTCCTTTTGTATACTTACACAGCCCCGTGAAGAACAATCCCACTAGCTCAATAACGTCGAAATATCCCGAGGCAGCTATAGATACTACCTCCAGTATGACCAGCGCGCCGGTCGTCGCTATCATGTAGTAGTAGAATACGCGGATGTACGATACGATTTGCTGAAAATATTAAATGCTTTGTTTTATACAACGTGTTATAGTCAACTAATCGTTATACACAACTTTGTGCGAAATGTAAATAATAAAATGAAAAATTCAATTTTATCTCGATCACATAGATTTTTTTTAAATATGTAAGGCCCATATTTATAAATCTCACTTACATCGATTGATGATGTTTTCATTCATAAATTATTATTGAAACAGCATCTCAAGATCGCTCTCTGGATCGATTACAGGATTGAGGGAGATTTATAAATACGGTCCTAAGTCCAGTATTTTTATATATAAATTAAATATTACAGGTTAAGGCATCACGGTGGCAAAATTGACAATATTTTGAATAATAAATGCAATAACAAAAAGGCTTTAATCGTGTTTGTGTGGGAATAACCTATTTAATTTCAAATATACATAGCCCATGAAAAAGATTGAACAGTTCATTGGACGAGAATCTATGTATAATATAAAACAAAATTTAACAAAGAACTGTTCACCTTTTAAATATTTAAAATGATGTATACTGAAGTAATGTACCAAGTTAATATTTGTATGTTTATTTCAATTTATAGTGTAGTTGTTAGAATTCTTGGCTAGTGTTGCGGGTAATTTAAAACCCACTGTAATACACCTTGAACGTGATGTCTCACTTGTTTGGTTTTCGCCACCGCGTGGAATGATATTTATCATTGAACTGCCCTTGAAAAGGACGTTCTTTAGAACAACTGGTCTCATCATTCAAGACCATAATCTGAAGTTTTCGGAAATTAAATTAAAAAATATATGTACGTCTCGTATTTGCATGTGTTTGTTGGGGGTTCGACAATTCCTCGTAGAATTTAACTTGAAACATTTTCATTTTCCAAACTAATTTGACAAAATCCACTAGACTATTGCTAAGTTGTTATAGTTACCCTATGTGCTCCATACACCATCAATGCATTAAACACTATATCAACACAGTATATCGCGAGGCAGAATTTGTCTTCAATATTTGAAGTGACTCCGTGGTACACGAGGATCACATCCGCGTTGTGGTGGACAGAGTAACTGTACACTCCCACCATAAACGCTGAGAAGAGCTGGAAATATATTAAAATATATTTAATGTAATTTTTCTTTCTTTAGTTTCACAATGTATTTGACATGTAGCAGTAAAACCTGGTGGTAAGACACTCCTAATTTTCCGTCCAATTTTCGAGACATTATGTGTTGAATAGCGAAACTCAATGCTGTCTCGTTATTAGAGAAACAAAATTAAAATAATTCTATTGGAAATGGGAGTCGAACCCAAAGTTGTTGTGTATCCAATCATAGCCCATTGTGTACCACTTGGGACGCTCAACTATGTATAATATAACATACTCAATCTTCACTTTTTCATAGTATATTATATTTTTGCTAACTCCTTTACACAAACATTGACCAGATACAATTTTAATTAAATCTATTGTTAGAACAATTTAAGAATGGACATCGCTATAAAGTTTCTTAGTGAATCGTTTTTTGATTGTATCTTGCGGCATGTGCCAATTGTGTGTTAGTGAGTCTGTCAATCTTAATATAGATTATAGTGTTGAAGACCTAAATTCAAATACGACGACGATAAACAGCTGTAGGGCTCATGCAGCTGTTTTAAAGTTTAAGCATATGGGGATATGCTCATGCATCATGCATATAGCATATTCAGTTAATCCTGGATATAGCTTAGATAGTATAGCTCCGGGATAAACGGGGTTAAGATACACATTCGGTTCTGAGTTTATTACTCATTCAGGGAATGATTTTCATTTCCTAGCTATGGTAACAAGACATAGCGCAGCGCTGAGTTCCGCCACTCAATACGCAATGTCTGGAAAATTCGGCGGAAACAATAGAACAGAGTGTCTTGATACTAGGAAAAAAACAATATTTATTTACGACGTACATACATATATACGTTCTCCGAGTATCTGATTACTTAGTAGGTACGGGTTCTATCTAGTTTGGGGTCACACGGTCGAGATTAAAGTTCATTTTCTACGTACTAAGCGGAATAATTTCTACGAAAAGATAAGATGTACCCTTGAAAGTCAAATTAAAAGAACCATTTAAGTATGTCATTATTTATATTAAACATGCTTAAATTTTAATTAAATTTGTGTTATTTTTTTATAAAAAAAATGGAAACGAGAAAGATCGGACACATGGTATAAAAAATATTAAATAAGAATAATAAAATATAACAAATTTCTATTACGGCGCAGTTGTATATAAATATAAAAGCAAATTTTGTGGGTTCAATTCCCACTCAGGGAATTGAATTATTTTCATTGCCTGCATTTTCCAATATTTATTAATTGACTTTGAAAACATATTCTAAAAAATTAAAACCATTTTAATTGTTTAGAATAGGTTTTCAAAGTAGCGTTTGGCGCTCTGTTCTCTCTGACTACCCCGCTAGGGATAAAGAGTAAAGCTAATATAGTATAGTATAATAGTATAAAACCATTTTGTTTTGTTAAAAACATAATTAAGAGTCATTTAAATGACCTTCATTCATTTAACAAATACCCTTATTACTTAATATGTAAGTACAAAAAAACTTAGGATAATTAATAATAATAAATTAAAATTAGTCATTCAAGGCGTGACGTTTGTGGGTTCGATGTCCACTCGCGGGAATAATTAATATTAATTCCCTCGCTCTAGTAACATCACGCATTTTAATATATTGAAAAGCATGCATTTTAATATATTAAATTTAAATCAATAAAAAAATACTTACAATATTTAAATATCCAAACACTAAAACGCCTCGTCTCAAAGGCATGCAGAAGCAGCATCTTCCAAATTCTGGTAGTTCACAGAACATTTTTGTATAATTTGGTGACACACAACAGCAACAACAAACACAAAAGTGTCTAAATAATAATAACTTGTCTAAAAGTCTTTAGCGTGTAAATTAATGTAAATTAGTTTGACTAACAAAATGTCTAATAATAGTGTTGTCTAATATAAACATAGGGTCGAAGTTCGACGTCCGTCCAGTGCGGTCTCAATGAACTCACTGCACTAATGTCAGATCGGATACAGTTTTATACGATATACACTCGCCGGAATATATATACGAGTTGTTTTGATAAGATACTTTGTTTTGTGTTTTTGTTACGTATGATCGGGATTTTTGCTTCCGCTTCACGGGAAAAATATGTTATTTCATTAGAATTATTACAGAAAATGTAATTTTATACTGTGATAAGTATAATCCCACCAAAATATACTGTAAAAATCAGCCAAGTCTCGATGAAGCTCTATTAAAAGTAATGAAATCTCTAGGTAAAGCTAAGTCTAAGGTGCCTTACTGCAGTTTTTTTATTAATAGAGTTAAATTTTATACGACTTGGCCATTGACTTGTTTGTATTAACACGTAATTATGCAAAAATGTTCAAGGGTCGATCAAATTAAATTTAACTATATTAATAAAAATACAATAGTAAATACAATAGTTGAGGCCGGTCGTGGCGCAGGGGCACGAGGTGTGACTGTAAAACCGACTGGTTGTGGGTTCGATCCCCACTCGAGGAGATGAAATATTTACTTAAATTTATATTTCCATTTCTTCGCTGTGGTGTCGAAGTTAAACGTGGCGTTGAATTCTGCCACCCTACACGCAATGCCTCCAGAATTCGGCAGAAAGTGGGGAACGGGAGTGTCTTAACACTAGGTTCCCTCTGCCTACCCTGCTGTGTGCGGGATACAGCGTGAAGCTGACAATAGTAAAGTAGCTTGCTTGGTTATAACCAGGCTCGGCTTTATATAAAGAGATTTTTTACAGGGTGTTTTGTGGGATTTCACTTATTTTTGCAAAAGGCAGATTTTGACGTGATTAGCTTAGCTTTAAGTGTCATAATTTAGAGTAGGTAGGTAGGAGTGACAACTAAATCAGACATGGCGTGGTATAATGGATATATTAGGTTTTCTTATTAGATTTGTTTTTTTTTCTCATACATATGTACATCAATAGAAGAGGCCCATCACCCTGAATAACTTTTGGTAAAGTTACATGTCTATTTGTCCCGTAGTTTAGCCGAGCTCTTAGGGTTCTTCATCAGATACTCTAGACATTCAGTTTTTATACATCAAAAGAAGAGTTTCATACAGAATACATTTTGCAATAGCAGTGCGTCGATATCTATAATAGCTTGCTTTGGTTCCTAGAGTTTCTCATCAGGAACACCAGGTACTCTAGATCTTCGATGTTCTTATATTTGAGAGTTTTTACTTTATATGGGCATTAAGGCAATACCCCTCTACAACATTTCAACTCTCTAGGTCTATAGGAAGTACTAGTTCTAACCAGTGAATGAGTATCGACATAGTAAAATTTTGCTTTCTAATAACTTGAAAACATATGACCTACGACTTTTCAATTTGGAGGTTCTGGTGTGTGTTTACTAGAAGCTTACTAGAAGACGATAATTTAAGACCTCTAAATCTATCCAGAGGTTCTCAAATAGAGGCACGAAAATACGCCAAAATGGTTCCAGAAAAGGAACGAGATTTTCAGTTTTTCCATGCATATTATACCTACTCCTTAAATATTTTTTAGTATCACGCTGTATCCCGCATGTAGCAGGGTACAGGGATAAAGGGAGCCTAGTGTTAAAACACTCTGCTCCCCATTTTCCGCTGATTTGATTTGATTTGAAACGGCCATTTTGTAATACAAATCAATAAATCAAGTAATTATGTTTTTATGCGTACTAAAGTATATTATGTACCAACTAGCATGTGAAGGAGCGAACGCGAAAGCTAAGTTCGAGAGCCCTTAGATGAAAAACTGGGAATTTTGTTTCTTGCAGAGGCTAAAATCAAAATTCAGGACCAATGGGTCTTTATAATAAAGCCCCTTATAATAAAAACACTTTGGTCCGAGAGAATAAGATATAAAAAATTTCTATTGATAATTTTTATATCTAACGTGATAATAAATAAATAATAAAATATTACAATATGTTAATTATAAAAATTAGGTATGACTCTATATAAGATAATTGCATGCAAAATTGCTAGTGTTGAATCCCCGGAAACCAAAGGAATCCCGTTGTTTTCTGTCACCATAAAGTATGTAAAAAATTGTCTTGGTTCTCTCATATATTCTTTCTCTCTTCATACTTCCTAGCCTACGAACATGCCAAATTTCAAGATTCCAGCTCCAATAAATTCGTCTCTCCGTTGTCTGCCAGTCAATTAATAATAACTAAGGGAGAGTTTTATATAAATATTATTAAAGAGAATGATTCATTCAAAAACTCGAAAAGCATAAAGTACAATAACTTCTTTACAGCTCAAACTAAACCGAAATTGAGTGTGTATAATTTTCGGACAACAATGCCAAGCGGAAGTAGCTTATTCACTCCATTATGGTACAATTTACTTTATAATTTCGCTCACATCGTCATTAGTCGAGTTACTGATGACCTTTTAATATAAATATAATAATATTAACTTGTGACATGTGCAAAACACGTGGACAATATCTATGCAATTTATTGACATTGTTGCAATACAAACATGTTTTTTTTATGCGGACGTTACATTAAAAATCTTTGTTATTCTTGGCTTTATTGATTATTCTAATATAAATGAATATATATGTATTTTCTAAAAAAACCTACGTCGTGAATTACAATGTTTATTTGTCTATTAGTAGAAACTACATTAAAAGCAGTTGCGTAGCTTAAAAGATTGAGGCGTACAATGTGTGGGAAGCATCTTTATTTTATGATATGTAAATATATTATACTTATTTTTATATATTTATTTGTTATCATTATTATAATAAAATTAATGGTTCTGGTGTTGAGTTCTGCCACTCAACACGCAATACCTCCAGAATTCGGCAGAGAGTGGGGAACGGAGTGTCTTAAGACTAAGTTCCCTCTGCCTACACTGCTGTGTGCGGGATACAGCGTGAAGCTGTATCCCGCACACAGCAGGGTAAGAAACTTCCGAAAAAAATCGTTAGCTATCGTTTGTTTATATTTACAAGTGATAAATAAGATACAGATAATTATCTGACTTATAATTAAAGAAAACACACAAATATGTTTACAGTGATTAAAAATAATCTAATTATATTCTCAGGAATTGTTTGTAAACAATATTGGGAAATGACTCAAAAGTCGTTACAAAATAAAAATATAATAATTACGTAGTTTAACTACTATATCTGTTAGAAACTATAGAATGTGCTTGGATACATTATAATATGATCTTAAACTCGAGAGATTTAATAGTAACTTCTGAAAATATTTTTAAACATTTTTAAAGTGTTATTCGACACTTAGGATTTCTAAATAAGTAACTTCTGAAAAGTTTGACTTTTCAGGATCTGGCTTCATTATCAGACCTGCTCAACGGTAACACATTACTGTATTTCCATTTAAGCTGTTAATTTCATGATAATACAATTATTATCAACACATCTAATTCAGTTTTGAATATTTTATTACATACTTTTTTTCAGCTAAATAGATATACTCAGGCTGATAGCGGAACTTAACGCCGAGCCCGACTATGATCTTGCGCGTCATTCCTATTTTGTGCGTTATGTGTATGGTGTTATAAATTCATGAAAATTAAAAATAAGTACCCAACAACAACAATTGTTGTCACGTTATTAAACAAAAATAAAATCAGCTTCACGCTGTATCCCGCACACAGCAGGGTAAGCAGAGGGAACCTTGTGTTAAGACACTCTGTTCCCCACTTTCTGCCGAATTCTGGAGGCATTGCGTGTTGAGTGGCAGAACTCAACGCCGCGCTTAACCTCGACACCAGAGCGAAGAAATGGAAATATAAATTTAAGTAAATATTTCATCGAGGACGAGTGGGGATCGAACCCACAACCAGTCGGTTTTACAGGCACTACTCGTGCCGCTGCGCCACGACTGGCCTCACGTTATTAATGTATTTAAATTAATTATCAATGAATGTATAATCGACGTGTTGATAAACGTAGTAACGTGTTGAATTTATGATCGACTCTATCATATAAAATGAGCAAATGTAGAGTTTAAAATACTAATACTAAACTACGACAAAACGAGAACAGACCAATACACATACATACAATAAAAACAAACAGATCTACTGTTAACGATACTATCCACGTGGTTTTTACCAAACAAAACAAATATTGAATGTTATTGTAATTCATAGATAACTGTAATCACTTCATGGAAGGACGTCGGACAAACTGTTTCCGAGATGACGAACGTTAAACGCTTTGATAATACTGTTTCATTAATTTACCCGCATCCGTCCGATTCAATGGGAAAAATTACGAGTACATAATCTCCTTTTTTTCCGCATTTGATGCCATACCGAAGTAGGCAGAGAGAAAGTAGTGTTATGATACAGGTTCGCTTTGCACTCTATCAATTTTAATTAATTGACATTGCCTTAATTGCTCGAAATTGCATTGACAAATGCCGGAACACAAAATCGTAATTAGTCGAACAAGACTAAGTAATACAAAAAAACTATTTTTAAGTGTATTGCTTAATAGTAGCATACAATATGCTTTCCAGGTCTTTGTAAGCACAATGTAGAAGATACTAGTGAATTAGTGATAGGCCATCGTGGTGGAGCAGCACAACGTCTAATTGTAAGCACGGTGGTTGTGGATTCGATTCGATTTTCTTGATCTGGTATCAAGACAAAGAGCATCGTTGATTTCCGCCCCTCTTCCTGCAATGTCTGAATAATTGGACTAAATTATCAAATGGAAATATTTTTTTATTCCTATGATTGGAGATAGAACGGCAGTTGTAACTTAAACCATCGTATATACAACCACACGCTGTCGCACTGCGGCTTATTTTTTTTAGTTTACTATGTTTTTATGATGATTGCTTGAGTATTTTAATTAATTTTACATTTTATCAGTTATTTTAATTACTTACTTTATGATAAAAACATAAAAGTTTCAATATAATATTATACATGAAATCAATACCTACTCGACTTACACATAATATTGGCACCGTGCACGACTACAGCGCCACCCAGCGTACGCAAATTTGTGGGCTCTGACGCTTTGACGCTTTTTGATGGCGGGATTGTTTGAAAATATTCGTAAAATACTGTCAAATTTATTTATATTACTTAATTAATGTGATTTGAGTGGAAAAAGTGTCGATAAATAATTTCTGATTATTCAAATTGAGAGAGGTAAGTAATCTCTATTCAAAATTGTGTTTTATTTTGGTTATATCAGAATTTGTTTATTACTTTTTTAATTGTAGTTTTACTGAAAAACAAAGCAAATTTAATGGTTGTTAGTATAGTAGTTACCTAGTTTTGATATTATTATAATAATTTATTTTCTAAATAAATGATTATTATAATATCAAAACGTGAACGAAACGAAATGTGAATTAAGAAAAAAAACTAAAAAAAAAACTATTAATACTGTATTTGTGATTGGTTGCTAATGTTTTTAATAATAATTGAAAATTGTTGAATATTACACCTGCAAGATCTATAAGTTGCTCATCATTAGAGTACAGATAGATGAAAGCTAAGTAAAATATTTTTTTTTTGTTGAAGTCGCCACATCTGTGTATGTTTTTTTAGGGGTATTACATATTTTGTTCTTCATTTTATTGTAATTTTTTATATAAATGTCTGCCAGTCAATTAATGTTGAGTTGTCTATTTCTGTTTGTATTTCTGCATCACATACTGCGCTATAAATATATCTATTACATGTAAATATATTTGTTGCATTGTAGAACACCTGCAACTGCTGTGAGTCATTTTTAATAACTTAGTAAAACAAGTCGAAGAGATTGTTTTGACATTAATGAGTGACAAAGCCTACATTTTTTCTACTTTTGGCTACCATGAGTGCTGCGAGCGTTTATAATACTGTCACCTAGTACTACCTGCCAATATAAAATATATAAATTCTAATCTACACAAGCCTTCAATTATTTTTGTGAATACAATACATATTTCTTTAAAGGTCTCTTACACTCAATGAAACAATCAAACTCGGTCTCAATCTTTATTCCTTTTGTACGCTTCCAACGCTTGCCCGGTAACTCCAAGCAACTTTATCACACCTAGTTTTGTTCTTCAAAAAACAGCATCTAACTCTACTTCCACTTTGGATCGATGTATTTCTTAACTGCGAGACATGCGCTTTGAATCATTTGAAAACAAATTGACTTCCACATTATCGTAACAGTTGTCTTAATTTTTAGTTTGTTCTTTTCTAGATGCTTTATTACAACGTGTAACATCTATCTTCTAAGACGGGATTGGATCCAATATTCAGTTGTGCCTTATCGTATATAACCGGTTCATCCGAAAGATCTGTTTTACTCAAAGGAAAATCTAGACTCAATTGTCGGGAACCACGATCTGTAATTACAGAAACTCCATCTTCAACAAAACTTTCTACTATAGAAGTGGAGTCGATTGGTGTATTTTCATTTGTGTGTCCATTTGGTAGCCTCGTTGATTGTGTAGAAATAAATATGTCACTTCCAATTGTGTTTCTTCGAACTGAACAAGTACAGCTTCTACAGTGCTTACCGTTAGCGAGGGCTGTATATGGATATACTATTGTAGAATTCGTATCTGTCATAGTTGGTATAGCTATTGCATCTGGTACTAGTCTTGATTTACCCCTCAACTTCATGTAATAGCTCCGTATTGCCAAAATGTTGTATATCTCCGATACTGCAAATTATGATGCTTATTAGAAATCAATGTTAATATCATATATAATATAGAAGACATAAATAAAAATTAGGAAATCAAAAGTATTATTCAAATACACGAAAAGTAAAAGGTTTATATCAGGCTTATTCGCAAGTTTTTGTCCTAATTGCATTTGTTTATTATTACTTTTATTATGTTTTCCTTACTAAAACCGACATTTAAAAAAAAAAATATTTTGTGGTGAGTGACTCGGCTTATGAAGGATCCAATTTAAGTCTCGAGAGTATTAACAAAAATTACTTACTTAAAAAAAAAAACTTACTGTGACTAATTATTATGACAATTTTTATTTCGAAGCCGATGAAAAATAGATTGATGAAAGATAAAAAGAATTCAATAAGCCAGAGTGGTACGTTTGTGAAAAGGACGATTTTCAATGCGCGAGTGTGTTTCTGTAAAAAAAGATGTACAAAAATTTTAAAACCAAATAAAACAGAAAAAAAAACAAAACAAAACAATTAATAAAATATATTATGTTTGAACTATAAGATATATATATATGGAGCTGTTGAAACTAATCTATTGACAACAGTTTTATATAAATTGATCCATCAGAAATTTAATCTGTTTAAGCCTGAAGCTAAGATTAGAACATTGGAAGAGATACACAAAGAATAGGATGTATATCTAATTAAATGGCACGTACAAAAGATTGCAATACAATGATAGCTACGACCGTCGTCGCTATGCTAATAATATATTTTATATATTTTCAAAACTGTAATTTTAAGTGGACCTACCTATACGAACACTTTAAAAGTTTTGATTTATTAGATAGAAGCTAAGAAGAATCCGTAAATGAATACTGTTATTTCAAGTATAAAAGATCACAATCATCATTGTATGAATAATAATGAGCAATATCATTTAAATTATTCTAGTTCGGTCATAGTAATAAATATTTACACATGATGACTTGAACATAATGACAACAGTTTTAAAGAAATTTTGTCAAATTTGAATATTAACTACACCTACAACAATTGTGTCTACAGTACAATACTTCATTTTTATCATCATATCTTAAAAACAGTAATAATATTTTAAAAAATACATACTGTATAAACTGTATACATTGTCCATACCACAAACAGTATGTAAATCCCTCTGAGCGATATCCACGCTATGTAATAAACTATTAAAGCTCTGCAGATGGTAAGTATCGTCGTTCGATCTGGAAGATCTCTATCTATACGGCTTTCAAGAGAACTCATGTCTCCCAATATGATCATATCTCGTGTTCGAATTAACCCCCCCAAAAAGAATGCATTGGGCACCAAAATAATAATCGTTAAAATCTGAAATAAAATAATTTTATAAATTAACAGCATCCATCTTAACTCTGGGAGAAAGCCTTTTTGCAAATTAAGATTATAATACTTTATTAAGTATTATAAGTCCAGGATTGATAAATGACTTAGGTTGAAAAGAGTCCTTTTTTAACCGACTTCTGTAAAAAGGTTATCAATTCGAATGTTTTTTTAGGTTTGTTACCTCAAATTTTTTGACTAGGTGAACCGATTTTGATGATGCTCAATTTATTTGAAAGCTGATGCTTCCCTTATGATCTTATTTTATAAATGAAAAATAGACGAGCAACTCAATATCATGACAACCGATTTCCATGTTTCTTTTAAATTACATTAATATTACGTGGCAAACGTCACAAGTTTACTGCAGAAAACCTAAAAAAATATGTTGTTGTTGGTTATTGTCACAAGAATCAGCTTCACGCTATATCCCGCACACAGCATTATAGGCAGAGGGAATCTAGTGTTAAGACACTTCATTCCCCACTTCCTTCTGAATTTTGAAAACATTGAGTGGTAAGTGGTGACACAAGAGCGAAGAAGTGGAAATTTAAATTTAAATAATTATTTTATTTCCTCAAGTGGGAATCGACCCACAACTAGTCGCATTTTGTACTTCTGGACCACGACTGGCCTCGAATTATATTAAATAAGTATAATTTTTATAATTAATCGTATGTTAATATATAGTTCTAGCTCTAATATAATTATATGTTTAACTGTACTGTGAAACTAAACGTAAATTTTGATAATAAACTTTCGATAGTGCATATTTGCATGCATATTTTGGCATTTTGATAGTGCATATAATCTGACGTCTAGTGATAAGAGTTTAGTTAGATTCTGATTATGAGATCCGGTTGAAGTTGTATTTTTTTTGTTAAAAACTATGTAATGTAGTATTTTCAATGATACACTTCAAGAATTTCATCTCAAAAAAAATATTTTAAAATTCTTCAAATTCTTGGGTTCCTAATTGATAAAAAGTAAGTAATAATATTTTCTTATGATAAGGTATCAAATGTGTATATCAATGATAATATAAATAATAAAAAAAAATAATAAAGAGATCAAAAGAGTACGGACCAAGTAGACAAAAAATAAGTAGGAATCCAATGGTATATAATATTCCTCTTAACAAAACAATGATATGAAATAAAATAAAATATATAAAATTTTGTACCATAGTAATAACAGATCTAATATAGATCCCATGAGGAATGGTGCAGCATCCACAGTACGTAGTTAGCTCCGGCCAGTTGCAACTGCTATACTTTTTCATTCTGAAATTAATAAAAGTTAATACAGCATTTGTTACAGCATAATGGACTGAGTAAATATAGGCGGTTCAAAGATAAATTCCCTATTGTATATAAAATCCTCCAAGCGCCAAGCGCTACGATCTCCACATAACTCTTTCGCCTCACCTACTGTCATTAACCTCTTCACACAAACGTGTGGTTGTTCTGTTAAAATTTCACGTTAAAATTTTAAAAAGCACCCCGCTTTCGAAGGACCTTTCATTATACAGGTTAATTAACCTCGAGAAACACTAACTTCTCGTCAGAAAAGCTTCATGTTTTCCTTGAAGTTGTTCGTTTCACCTCTTTCATACTCTGCCATCTTTATCGGTTCGCTTCGCTTCGCTTGGTGCTTTTGCAGCTACCCTTTCTTTTTTTTATCTCTTACATACTTTTATCCTTTCCTTTCCTGAGGCTTTATAATTCTGCCATGTTTTCTTCTTTCTTTCTACAACATCTTGCACTTCATCGTCCAACCATTCGTCGCGCTTTTTGCTAAAGCCTCTTTTCCCTTTACCCTGTACCGCTGTCACTGCTTCCTCATACAATCCCTAAGGTTTGGCAGAAGCCAGTAAACTTCAATATTTCCATTTCCATATTCATCGCTGTCTAGCTTCTTGGAAACTCTTTCTTGATATTACTCTCTAATCGGTGGATCTTGAAGCTTCCAGCTTCTTATGCGATAATTCGACTCCAGGTTTAAATACCTCGTATAGCTGCGCCAAACTGCGAACAGATTCCTTATTCTAGCAACGACTAGGTAGTGGTCTGTTCCCAGCAACCCCTAAACACTCGCGTGTCCATAACATGGCTGCGAATACGCTGATCCACTTGGCATAAATCAATCATACTTTTCCCTTCCGCTCGTTGCTTTGTATACATGTGAATTTGTTTGAGGTCAAACATCGTGTTTGCCAAGTATTTCTTTTATTGTGTAATATTATCTCTTTTTTACCGTACAACCTCCTTTGTGTATTCTCTTTACGATGAGACGTTCGCGAAGTAATAAGTGCTTACATGGAACAGCATACTCAAAATATAATAAAACAGAGCATGAGCAGCAAGTGATAAGACCATGAAAAATATAGTTATTAATCACAAGAGTAAATGGTAAGAAAGGAAATGGAAGATTTTAGTTGGCCCGTCAAGTCATAAAAATCGACGTAAATCACCTTAAAATCACAAGGACCATATGAAAAACACCTATGAAGATATTAAAAAATAGTAAATAAGGTAAAGTGCGGAGCTAAAAAAATACCTCAACTTGATATTTGACCAATTAATGGAACTGCAACATAACAAAAATTTCTTAATTTTTTTCATTTTGTCCTTTCCTTTTTGGAACTAATTATAAAGCCAAAAGGTTGAATACAATCATAGATTCTTGATCATAAAATTAGATTTTCGGTTTTTTTGCCGCCGGTCCATAGTGTGATCCAAGGCCACATCTTGTACCTGAGAGAAGAAGAAGATAAATTACTTTATCATTATATTAATCCTTTTAATTTTCCTTTGTTACATTTTGGAGGAAGATGTATATTAAATATGATTTAAAGACGTATAGTTTCTTGAACTCGTTCTTGATTAATTAAGACACATCATTTTGGTTTGACTTCATATTTGGTCTATTCTTGTGTGTAAAATAAAAAATATTTTTTTATTAAAAACTTACCGACTTTAACATCGTACTGCAGATTCACAGCGTGTGACTGTAAATGCTATAGTTGTGAGTTTGCGTTCCAATCCGGAGAATGAATTATTTTTACTTATTTTTTTTTCTGGTAACAAGATAATGCTCGGCTTTGTGTTACTCCACTTAACGCGAGCTCTGGCAGTGCGTGGGGAACGTAGTGTCTACATTAGACTCCTTTGCCTACCTATTTCATGCGAGAAGCTGATTTTTCTCGCCTTACAAAAGTTTGTACTCAAAAATTCAACTAACTATGACAACATCACAATATATTTTTATGCCCCAAATCCCTTCTTAATTTCATAATAATGTAAGATATATTTGACTTCCTTGTTATTAGCGTACTGCGTATACGTAGAAGATATTCTTATGTTATCTGTATCTTTTTAATTTGGATTTGTACTTAGTAATGTTTCGTTTTTAGAAAGCTTCACGCTAGCAGATAGAGAGTCCATAAAGTGTTAAGATACTCCGTTCCTATTAAGACACTTCCATTGCACGCAACGTCTGCAGAATTCAGTGGAATGTGGGGCATTCCACCGAATTCTGCAGACGTTGCGTGTGGAGTGGCGGAATTCAACACCGCACCTCGTTACCAGGCCAGGCCATTCTTGACAAGGCCTATTTAAGCCTCTTAACAACACCACGTTCAATAACAAAGAATAATCCTTTCAGCGAAACTAGGCGCCAGGTCATAAACCTCGATCCTTCCAATCTTGGTTGAAATTACAGACTTCATCAGAGTTGAAGACTGGCCGTCTTCTAGTACTGACCTCCACAGAATTATGATTTATGTTCAATTTTAGAGAGTAAGGCTTGCTGTAAGCGCCGTGACAATTTGGAGTCCATTCTAGCATCAACTAGTAGAGTAAGCTTTAATAATTAGGAATGGTTTTGTAGATGTCGAATGATTTGAAAAAACTGTCAAAACCATTTATCTCAAGATCAGGTGGAGATATCAAGCGGAAATAAGTAACAAACTTTGACCAAATGCCCCGTTATCAGATCGTATAGATAATTTCTTGTAGACCTACAATTATTAAATTTGGCAAAAAGTAAGTACTCGTAGTGTAAATAAAGGAAAAAACTGGACAAACGCGAGTCGGGCTCGCCCACCAAGTGTTCCGTACAAAAATTTGGAGGTACAGGTGCAGGTGCGTTGCCGGCCTAAAATTGATTCCCTTTATAGTCAAAATATATATACGTTTTTTGCGATATAAACGGCCATATTTTTCTTTTTTAAGTAAATGTAGAAATATATTTTTTTAGGAAATTAAGGACCTTAGATCTGAGTATATGGTTTGAATTTCAACTCGATATCTCCAAGCGTTCCTGAGATAAAGGCTCTTGATAGACAGACAGACAGACAGACGGACTGGAAACAAAGTAGAATAAGGGATTCTATTTTCCTTAAAAGGTGCGGAATCCTAATGATTGATCCATTTTTTCCCTAAAAATGAATTCCTAAATTCATATTTATATTACACATTAAAACTATTTAATACTTTAGATTGTATTTAATTTTGTACAAAAAAAGTGCATACCCACACAAACTTAAGTTTGTCAACTTTCATAGGTACTTCCTACACACTACACTTGACCGGATATACAATTTGAACAAAAACATTACGCAACACAATGAAAATGTCATTCAAACCCATGAAAAAATAGTAAGATATCAATTTGGAATATCTTCTGTGTTTTTTATGAATAATAAACACAATCTTACCTCTAATATTTAATCTTCAATTTCTAGTTGAACCTTGTTGTTGTAGTTAAAAGAAGAAACGAAGTATTGAAGTCAATTTACTACTACTACTACTAACAATGATATTCAATACCTTCCGCACGTGAGAGAAACGCCTGTAAACTGTGTACATCGCATGTGGAACAGTTATCAGTATACGTGTATAATCTTATCAAGTCGCAAATTGTATTCAAATTGTGTGGGATTAGTCGACTTCGGAATTTATTAAAACAATAAATGCTCGACTGTATTGTTATTAAGTATAATATTATATAAATAGTCTAGCAGGATAAACATGGGAAAGCCGCCCTTGTGTTCATTGATATATAACAAAAAAAATATTTGTAAAAACAAAAACCCCGACTGCATCAAGCTAAAAAGAAAATAAACAAGCCCAATAGTTTATTAGGATTAACAGACGGGACCTCTTTAAATTATGCGGGGTTCCTGGTAAAGATTTTACTGATTGAAGAATTACTTATAGGTCCCGACTGTTAATCCTAATAAACTATTGGTCTTGTTTATTTTCTTTTTAGCTTGATGCAGTCGGGGTTTTTGTTTTTACAAATATTTTTTTATTTTACATTTTTTTGTTAGAATTTATTATGGTAATGATAATCATGATATACCTTTTTGAAATCTTGAAATTGAGCTCTTGAATTTAATACCCATATTGTGGTTTTCGAAACGAAAAAAAAAAATCACTAAGTCCAATGGCGTACCACAGCCGCCATGATTATTTTTTATTAACGTCACCTATCTAAGAACACTTGGGCTGCTAATACGATTCTAACGATACCTCAAATATGTAAATCCGTTCAGCGGTTCTGGAGATACGAGGTAATAAAGAATATTACATACATACAAGATACGCGCGAAAAACATAACCCTTCCTTAGCAGTCGGGAAAAATATAATGCGAATATTGAACTTTATTCAATATTTGCATTATATTTTGTTTTCGTCATCACCACTTTAAATGAAATCTCAGTTTTAATTACTATATAAAAGCCTAATACAATTTAAAAAAAAGAGATTTTTCAAAAATGAAAAAGTTTATTCAAACAAAATTAAATAATAAAATTATCGTTGCAAAATAAAACGCTAAATTATCCTTGTAAATTTTATGAAATATATTTATTTTATATGAAAAACGCAAAAGGTCTTCAAAAAACCGTTTTGCCCGCATATTGGCAAAAAACTGCATTTATTGTATGACATTTTTTCTTGTTATCATCTAAGCTTCACAACCCAATAGGTCTCTACGACGCTCGGGTAAATACCGAAAGTCCCCTCTTCGCCTCCCGTACTATAGAAGTGCATTAAATATAACTATTCCGCCATTAAATATAAATATTCCGATTTAGAATGAAATCACACACCTTATCGTGCATTGTCATCCAAACCAAACGTGTATACAAAATTTCAGCTCAACCGGTTGGAGATATCTACTTCAAAATCGAGCTCAAACTAACACACATACATTGCAAGTTAAATAAATCAAATAAATAAATCAGCTTCACGTTGTATCCCGCACACAGCAGGGTAGGCAGAGGGAACCTAGTGTTAAGACACTCCGTTCCCCACTTTCTGCCAAATTCTGGAGGCACTGCGTGTTGAGTGGCAGAAATCAACGCCGCGCTTAACCTCAACACCAGAACGAAGAAATGGAAATATAAATTTAAGTAAATATTTCATCTCCTCGAGTGGGGATCGAACCCACAACCAGTCGGTTTTACAGTCACACCTCGTGCCGCTGCGCCACGACCGGCCTCAAATAAAAGCTTTAAAATTAATAATCAGTCGTAGCGGGATTTTAAAACCGGACGGAAACTATTGGCTGAAACATTCGTGACTGCTTTTACTTAACTACTTATTAGTTACTAATCTATAACTGTCATAAATTTTTATGAAACATGTGTACAGGTACTATGCTACTATATCTCTAGATGCATTTAGAATATTACGCTACTTATTACTGAAGTCGTTCTGGTGTAGCGGCACAGCGTCTGACTGTAAGCACGTTGGTTATGTGTTCAATTACCGCTCGAGGAAATTTATTAATTCCATTTCGTTGCTGCGGTAATAAAACAGCGACGCGTTCCGTCACTCAACGCACAATGGCTCTAAAATGGAGTGTCTTAAGTCTTAACATTATATGTCCTATGTACGCCCTGCTACGTATGTGTTAAAGTTTCAAGATTTATATAAAAAAACTGGTTGAGTGTGAGTCAGACTCGCCTTTCGAGGCTTCCGTACCAATTTCAGGATTGCATGTCAACGGGAAGTAAAACTTATAAAATTTGACAAACTAAAGGTAGCGGGCCTATACACTCATTTGGTTTGTAATGTTTTTTTTACTTTGAAATCAATATAGACCAGTTATAAAAATCTGCCTTCCATTGGTCACTTGTTATCTACCGCTATCTCTGATAAGAGATAACGCTTGATAATACGTTAGTACAGAAACTTCTTTTAATATTAACCTAAAAAAGCCGATTTTTTTGTAATTATTGGTGATAATAATATTTTTAACAAATGTTTAAGTATTTATTAATGTAACTGTGTAACGCTTATATTATTTTTTTATGTGCAATGGCGTTTGCACTTCCAAGATTTCAAAAATTTTGTTGTTGTTTACCTTTAAGAGTTGGTTCGCTAGTTATAGGATATCTGTCTATAGTGAGTATTGATTCATAATATTAAATTTAACTGTAATTAGACTAATTACAGTTAAATATATGCATTTGCATGCATTGCACTGATGTCATATAGCTCTTTTACTATAGCGATGAAATGAAAACAATTTCTAAACCGTCGTATTTACAGTCAGGCGACGCGACGGCCTTACCAATATTAGCATTTTTTTTTTCATTTCAGATATTTTCTCTGCTAACACTCTCTGCGATCTCATTCTCTCTCTACAAAGTGGTCACGTTCGTGGAGACACACAATGAAACAGATACGGAACACACTCCAGAGGAATACTCAAAAGTGGCCAACAGCCTCTACATATTACATTCTTATATGATGATAGTGTACATATACTATATTATTATAAGTATTTTACTTGTTGTTGGGGTACATACAGTGAGTTATAAGCAATTTTATTTATTTATTCATTTTTTTTAGGCATTTATAGTTATGTTCACAGAGAGGACTTAGTCCACCTATCTGCAATGCCTAATGCAACAGTTTTATGACAAAATCTGGTTTAGTTAAGAAAGTTAATTATGTTTTTAGCTTCACGCTGTATTTCACATAGAGCAGAGTAGGCAGACCTAACCTAGTGCTAGACACTCATTCACCACATTCCACCGAATTTAGAGCTATTGCATGTTGACTGGCGGAAGTCAGCGCCGCGCTTTTCGTTTCTTTTTACCGAGTGAGCGAGCAAATGAAATAAATGATTTCTCCGGGTAAGAATCGAGCAAACAACCGTCGGCTTACAGTCAGATGCTGTGATGCTGGGCCACGACGGTTTATATTTTATTCCGTTCTGGTTAGATGAGTTCTGCTCGTACAACATGCTACGTCTAAATTGAAATAGAACGAGTTGGAGTATCACTAGGTTGATTATTTTTTTAGCTTCACACTGTATCGTGCAAAGAGCAGAGTAGACAGACCTAACCTAGCTATAACACTCCGCTTCCCACTCTCCGCCGAGTTCTGGAGGCATTGCGTGTTCAGTGGTGGAACTCAACGCCGCCCTTTGCCTCGACACCAGAGCGAAGAAATGAAAATATTAAATATTTCCTTGAGTGGAACACACAACATTCCGCGTTTACAGTCACCCGCTTTTGTCCCTACTTCACGACTGGCCTCATTTTTTTATTTGTTTCAGAATAAAACTCTCTTCATGCGCTATTACTTCCAATGCGGTTTATTTATGTTTACGATGGCGATAGCTACTGTCATCGTCTCTTCGGTGTTCATGCATTTCATTGCGACGATAACTTTGCTGAAATGGTGTAGTACGTGTCTTTTTATTAAAAAAATAAATCAGCTTCACGCTGTATCCCACACACAGCAGGGTAGGCACTGCGAACCTAATATTAAGATACTCTCCCAACTTTCTTTTATTTATTAATAATTCTGTATTTTTATTTATTAATAATTTGAAGAAGAAAAAGATGAATACTGTGGAGACGGAAACTCTTAGTAGTATAAGCGGAGTCAGTTTAGCTGACTGAACAATGAAGAGATTCACAGAATTCTAGGTACTAATTAGGATGTCACAGGAGAGAGAATATAAGAGAAAGATGATTGTTTAGGTGCGTCGAGAGAATAAGTGATGAAATAATAAAAGGTTTTTGAAGCAAGAGAGGTAAGAGGCAAAGGAAGATGTTCAAGAGCATAACATCGAGAATATTAGAGGAAGATCACGTAAAAAGCATGAGGACCGCCGTGATACTTGTATGAAGAGGTTGATGACAGTGGACGCAATGAAGGAGGTATGCAGAGACTATAGCGTTTGGCGTTCTATCCTCTTTGACCCGCTAGGGATAAAGCTTGACGCTAAAAAAATTATGATAGCGGAGCGGAAAGTGTCGATTCTGATAAATCCTTACACCAAGCGCATAAAATAGCTACCGTGTCTGGAAATTGTGGTTCATCAAAGTCAAATTTAGTGTGGTGTATGAATTTACCTACCGTTTTATGTAAGAATGTGGCAGAAAGGCACAACCAACTCCACATTGGAGCAAGTAGTGCCATAGCTGAGGTCGACTAAGCCATCAATATATGAAAGACAACATAAATTTAAATAATTTAAATTTGAAAGACATACATTTTATAATAATATATTTATTTGTTATACTTTTCTACAAATTAAGAGTTTATTTAACGATTTGAAATTCAGAAAAAAGTTCAAATCCGTTGCCATCAAGTCAGGATCTGGTAGTTGTAAAATCTAAGGGAGGGAATGGAGTTAGTCCTTTCAATTTGACAGGCACGTACTAAGTGCCTCATATAATTTCATATAATAATCATGTATTTACTGTTGCATTTATTATGTGATGACATTAATGACGAATGAATGAATAAGCTGATGATGACGATTAAAATAAAACAAAAGTTACCTCGGTGTTAGTCTCCGCAGCCTGTTTCCCTTTATAAGATCCTGAATTATTTTTCTACCTTGAGTTTTTCGCTAGTACGTCTTCATTCTGTAAATAGTGAAAATGTTATTCTCTACAGCTTTAAATAATGTCTGCCTATCTAATTTTGAATTATAATAACAGAGCAATATGTACAAAAAGGCGGCTTTTATTTTGTTTCAGTAATAATTTTCTACTGCCTATTAGTGGTACGGAGTGCCTATCTTGAAATGGAAGAACAAACCCAGAAAAGAGATGTCGAAATGCAAAATCTCTACATAGCACATCGCGCGCCTTTACTTTTGTAATATTTATATTTACCTACTTGTAATTTATAATTATTTTTAAGTAAGAAAATAAATATTCTAAATCTATGGTGTCAATAAATTTCCACTTTTTTTATTTGATTATTAATTTGTCTCTAGAAAAACATAAATTGGTGAATTTAGAACGCTTTTATGCGGAGTGTTTTTGTCAGCACCACTTTAAATGAAACCACAGTTTCAACTTCTCTATAAAAGCATAATACAATCATATTTTTTTTCTCAAAAATTAAAGTGTTTTTTTTTTAATTATCGTTGTAAAATAAAACGCCATTTGTCAAGAACGTCGCAAGAAGCCATATACCTATCAAAGGGCAACCGCCGCATTCGCCTCATTCCGAAATCGAGTTGTAGGTATTGGCGGAAAAGTTCAAAGTTCTAAAGATTTTAGTAGTATTTTTGTAGTAGTATGTGTTTACGTTATTGGTATCTATGCGTAACCGCGTCACACGAAATACAGGTATGAATAAACATCGTGAAATGAAAAAAATCCTACGTCTAAGCTTTTGAGGTATATTGAATAATTTCTTTAGGTATGGGTTGAAAATATTTTACCTTATGTGCTGTTCCCGTAATAGGAGCGCTGACGCTTCCACTTTATATAATTGATCAATAATATATAAATTATATTGTTTACTTGTAAATTTTAGTCACAATTAATTTAATTTAAAATGAAGTGTTACAAATGTATTATTCATTTTAGAAAAATACGTTTTTTCATATAATATTATTTATTTATCCCTACAGAAATATTTAGATTTCTGTAATTACTGCCTATATTAAAATTTAAAAATAGTATTGTCATAATAAATTAGTACAAGATAATACAAATAAAAAGAAAGAACATGTACTGACTGACTGAGGTAAGACGCACGCACAGCCGTAACCGCTGATAGTAGAAACGTGAAATTTGGACAGATGTTCATTTTCATAATCTGGACATCCACTAAGAAGGGATTTTGAAAAACTTTAACCCTATTGAAGTGATGAAATTGGGGTTGAAAATTTGTAAGGAAAAAACTTTAAATCGGCACCGATTTTTATAAAATTTGAAATTCAGACTCTTAAAAACATTTCATTGAATACGTGTTTCACGGTTTTTTAGAATTCATCCCCTATAGGTTCAAATAAGCGGTTGAAAGTTTATACGGAAAAATCTTTAAATCGCCACCGATTTTTATAAAAATTGATATACTGTTAAAAATATTTTATTGAACACGTGTTTCGTGGTTTTTTTTGAAGTCACCCTAAGGATGCAAATACGCGGGCGAAGCTGCACGTGCCCACTAGTGTACAATAATATTGTTAATAAAGTACATCATCGGGGGGAGGCAGAGTTGTTGTCGATAATGTTGTTGTGTGCTGGCGCGGAAATATTTTAGATTAAAAATCGCTAATCGGCAATCGCTCCTACAACCTATCGCGTTTACAGTCATACTTTGTGTCCCAGGGCTACGAAGGGCCTCTGTTAGTTGTAGTTCATCAAAAATATTGAAAATATTGAAAACTCAGCTTCACAGCTTCACGCACACAGCAAGGACACTAGGTTCCCTATGCCTATAGGGAACTTGGTGTTTAGACACTCCGTTCCCCACTTTCTGCCGAATTCTGGAGGCATTGGATGCAGAGTAGCAGAACGCCGCGCTTTGCCTTGATACCAGAGCGAAGAAATGGAAATATAAATTTAAGTAAATATTTCATTTCCTCGAGTCGTGATCGAACCCACAGCCAGTCGGCTTTAGTGTCCTACTTTGCGCCCCTGCGCCACGACTGGCCTCATTTATTACACTCAGTTTTTTCCTCATCTCGGTCTTTGATCAATATTTTTTCTAAATGCAATAACTAATGCAATGGCTTATTTAATTGCTGTTATAAATTTAGCACATACACATTCAAATAAATCTACTAAGCGATTGTGTCACATTTTACTACGAAATATTGTTAATAACATTGCGTAGTGTGCAAGGCCATATATTATTATCATTATTGTATTGATAATAATATTTGGTGTGTGTAGTCTAAGAATTATATATTAGTTTGAATTACCTTGAAAACCACATATTTAAATTTAATCTTACTAAAATTGAATAAATAACTAATTTATAAGTTGTAAATTTTGTTTCTGAACTATAATTTAATACAATGGCAATACTACCAAATGTCACATAATAGCTATAACTTTGATAATTTAAAAAGTGACATGCTTATAAGCTATCCTTGTCATTCTTTTGCTGATTGTATATATTTTATTCGTTTTCTTTCGTAACATACAAATTAATTAATCAATTTAAAATACCAGGGTTTTATGTTACATTAAACCGCAATGTGTACGCTTAGTATTTTAACAAAAAAACTTATTTATTGATAATATTTTAGACTATTTGTGTGTAATGAAACCGTAATAATTGTACGTAGTTATAATGTCTGCTAAATTTCCTCAAAGTTCGAGCCAAACGGCACAAGCTCAGGTTTGTTTTACTATGCAACGACTGCACTATATCTTTTGTTTAAATAAAGCATATAATTCAACTAAATATTGTTTTATTTGCCTATCTTTATAGCTTGTACAATGGATAAACAATGCTGGGATGGCCGAGGGTACAAAAAAAGCTAATTTATTAAGGAAAATTATAGAGGTTTTATTGCATCAAGCATCACAAATGGTGCCAGTTTATATGGAAAACATATTAAGTTTTGTTAGCGATAAGTCAACTGATGTCAAAAAGCAGGTCATTGGTTTTATAGAGGAATTGAGGTAAGATTAAATCGAATATAAATAAAACATTGTATTTTGTTACAATGCCATTTCATTCCATCAATGTATTTACTTACAAACATTTATGCCACAGATTTAAAGAATATAAACTATATCATAATAACAAATATATTGTTCAGCATATTAGAATGGATTTTAATGATCAATTTCAGTTTAATTTGCATATGCTAGATGCAAGATAAACTATTAAAGAGTAGACAGAGAGAACCTAATGTCAATAAATTTTGTCCTCTGTTCTTGTGAAATTTGATACATTGCTATCTCATTGGTGGAACACAATGTTGTATTTTGTCTTGCCACAGCAGCAATGACAGTAATTTATTTCCCTAAGTAGTGATCAAGCAAGGTGTTCACAATCAAAAGCTGTCCCACTGTTGCTGATAATGTTTTTTTTAAAATAAATATCAATTTTTAAAAAAATGTGGTGGTGAAGTCACTAGTCTAAATTTTTTTTTTTAACTACAAATGTGATAAGCCCATTATTTATGTATTAAAAAAATAAATGTAGTTCTACTCAACCTGTACAATTTCATACCAGGTAAAAGTTGAGAACAAAGTGTTTTGGGTCACTAGGTTCTCTCTGATCACTGTGCTTTGTGGAATAATGGGTGAAGTTAAAAATACATTTTCTATATCTACATTTTATGGGGCAAGCAAAGGCAAAGTATTTATAAGTTGCTATTTTTTTAATCAACTTCTGTAAGGAGGAGGCTATCAATTCAACTGTATTTTTTAATGGTTGTTACCTCAAAACTTTTGACTGGGTAAACTGTTTTTGATGTTTCTTTTTTTTCATTTCAAAGCTAGTGCTTCTTATGTGGTCACATAATTCTTAAATATGCATCAAGTATGTGTGTGTTGAAATGAAATTATTCTTTTTTATTGGAAAGGATAAATTTCAAAAGTAGTTTGATGGAAATTTGGTGAGGTTCTTATTACAGTATCTGGTCAAAATCGAAGAACTCAGTTTTTTTTTGTTAAAACGCATGTTAAATAAAGTGGGAAACGGAGTGTCCTAACACTTAGTGTTCAAACACCATTTTAAAGAATGATTATTTTAATATGTATAACTATTGTAATGTAATATAATGTTTTTTTAGTAAATCACATCAAAATCTACTACCTAAAGTTATAAGTCAACTGCAATTATTAGTAGTGGACACAGTAGTAGCGGTACAAAAAAGAGCAATACAGGCGGCAAGTATAGTTTATAGAAATGTTTTGCTTTGGACATGTAAAGGAAATGTGGACATGATAGAAGTGCAATATGTATGGGAACATATTACTAAGTTGAAGGTAAATTTGCTTATCCTTTTGTTTTTCAATGCAAAAAATCCATTCAATGATATTTTTTTTTATAAATCAGAAATGTCTTTTAACCTATAAAAAAATATATATTAAGTTTTCACATAACGGCCCATGTTGAGTTGGCGAGCAAGTTCATTGGGGTGATGAATCAGCCTCTCTTTGTACTTAGCTGCCAGACTCCGAATTTCCTCCTTAATTGTTCTCATTCCGAGGTGCTTGTGGATTTCATTATTTGTTATATACCAAGGTGCTTTTGCAATTGTTCTTAGATTCTTATTCTATTGGCGCTGGATTATACTTAGGTTGGAGTCGCTTGCACTGCCCCATAGTTGCAGACCGTAAGTCCAGATGGGCTTTAGGATGACTTTGTAGATAAGCAATTTGTTGTCCATAGAAAGTCTTGAGTTCCTTCCCAGCATCCGGTATAGGCAATTGTACTTTAGTTGATGCTCTTGCTTTTTACATTTTATGTGGTGCCTCCAGGTTAGTCTATGGTCAATGTGCAGGCCAAGAAATCTTACATGGTCATTGTGGGGTAGAGTACATAGGCCTAACTTTACAGGGGGGGCAGCAGGCAGGGCTTGCAGCTTCCTCTTTTTAGAGTGAATTTCACCTGAACTGACTTGGTAGCACTAGCCATAATATTCCATTTTTGTAGCCATTCATATACTTTATCTAGGTTTTCTGATGCCAGTTTTGAATCCTTATGACTTGACAATATAGCACATAGTGGAGAACCTTAATCTAAACATTAGATTCAAAACGGCAGAAGAAATTGAAACAGCGGTAGTAGATTTCACTAATGTCATACAAATTGCCACGTGGAAGTGCACACCTACTGTCGAGCATAGAAACCACGGCAACATACCTCTGGAAATAAAAAACTTGATCCTGGCATCCTTACGCAGAACCTGGCAACTTAGCCGCCACCCGTAAGATAAGACTGCCCTTAACAACGCCATTGTATAGTTAAAAGAAGCTCTGAAGAATGCAAATGACTCAACAATGCAAGCAAAGTTGAAATCTCTAACTACTACTAAAGCCACAAATTACTCGCTCTGGAAAGTTAGCCGCTCCTGTGACAGACCTAACGTACCAAAGTCCCCTATAAAAAGAGGAAATTACTGGGCCAAAACAAGCCAAGATAAGGAAAACTTGTTTGCGGAGCATCTAGACGTTTTTAAACCAAACTTTATTGCAGACAAACTATCAGAAGGACATGTTGACCACATCCTAAAACAAGATCTTTAAATGGACCTTCCCCCCAAGACCTGTGTCGCCCGCGGAAGTCATAAAGATAATTAAACGGCTAGACAGCAAAAAGGCACGAGGTTACGATCTGATTACCAAAGAGGTATTGGTGGAACTACCCAGAAAGGCTCTTGTCTTCCTCACCGTTATTTTAATGCTATGTTGCGAGTACAGCACTTACCTAAAGCGTGGAAAGTCTCGGAAATAATTATGATCCCCAAATCTGGCAAAGTAATTATTGATAAGACATCCTATCGACCGACCAGTCTGTTGCCTATTCTATCCAAGGTACTAGAGAAGATAATACTTCGCAGAATTATGCCAAACCTCTTGGAGCACAGAGTGATACCAGATCACCAATTTGGCTTTAGAAAACGCCATGGCACAGTAGAACAGGCTCACAGAGTATGTGACACTATAAGAAAGTCCCTAGAACAAAAGTAGTACTGCTCGACAGCATTCCTGGACATCCAGCAGGCATTTGATAAGGTCTGGCACAAAGGTTTACTATGTAAGATCAAACAGAATGTCTCACACTTATACTTTCCTGTATTCAAGTCTTACCTAGAGGATCGTATATTTTATGTGAAAGAAGGTGACACCACCTCCGACTTCAAAGAGATCTACGCCGGGGTGCCTCAATGATCTGTCCTGGGCCCAACGCGCTACACCTTGTTCACTGCAGACCTACCGCTGACACCACAAACAATTCCAGCCTCACAATACGTCAGGGTCGTTGTTCCTTTTTACATACATTCAGTATGTTTTTAAAATGTTTTTTTTAGAAAAAATATAACATTTCATACATAAAAGTATTTAAACCTGCACCTCTTGGAAACTTTCCAAGCGCTGTGACCACAAAGCCAATAGATTAATTATATAAATTTTATCTTTTGGACACATTTTTAATATGCAATTCTTTATTTTAAAATTTTAGTTACTCATACTAAATATGATAGACAATGACAACGAAGGTATAAGGACCCATTCCATCAAATTCCTTGAAGAAGTTGTTCTTCTACAAAGCTCTAACTCTGGGGAAGAGACCGGAGAAGAGTTCAGTATGAAGAATTTACCAAATGATTTACCCTTTTTAAATAGAAAGACGTTGGAGGATGAATCTGAGTAAGTTTAATTGAATATCATAATTAATACTTTTTTTAAAGATGTATAAAAAAAATTACATCCAGTCTTTCACATTTTTTTAAGTGTGGTTAAATACATCAAAATAGTCAAAAATTAAGTACTTTAAATAAATATTGTTGTTAGTTGAAAATGTTGTTACTTTATTTTTCCAAGTCAATCAATTAGGTATATCTATACTAATATAATAAAGTGTAAGAGTTTGTTTGTTTTTTTAAACGCTAAGATTTCTGGACTTATCCAATATATCTCTCTCTACTGGTCCAATTTACTTTCTTTTTGTTTTGTATGAAAGTTGCATTCTTCAGAAGTGCTATAGAACATTAAGGTGTAAGTCGTAGTTAGCCCAACATATATCTATCTCTTATAAATAAGTGGCAATAAGGCATTTTGTGACAAAAAATAATTGAAAATTGTAAGTTAATATTTTATCGATTTTTATTTCACATATAATATTTCATTTAATATTTCACATATATTAAATGAGGCCCGACGTGGCACAGAGACATAAAGTGTGCAAAATGGAGTGGGTGTGGTTTCGGTCCCTGCTCGAGGAAATGAAATATTTATGTAAATCTATATTTTTATTTCTTCGCTCTGATGTCTTCTTCGCTATGGTGTCAAAGCGTGGTGTTAAGTTCTGCCGCTCAACACGCCGTGCTTCCAGATTTCCGAGGAAAATGGGAAATGGAGTGTCTTAACACTAGGTTCGCTTTGCTGTGTGCGAGAGTGCGAGATACAGTGTGAAGCCGATTTAATTTAATTGAATTTTAATGTATATGAGACTTACGAACGAATCTTCGTCTTTTATAGTGTGTAATTTGGACGAATACTTTTCGAGAAAATGTTAAATAAAATAATTCAACGTTCTGTTTACGGCCGCAAACCTAGGCTCGATTCCTGCGGGTAGCGCCCTTGCCACCGATGGCGTCCTATAGTACAACCACGTAGTGTTCGTGATTGAATTATCAATCTGTTGGCAAATAAAAAAATAAAAAAGTCATATAGGTGGTATGCTGGCGAAGCCTCGAATAGTCCGCTAGTGTTAATATAATTTTATCCCTAAGCTAAAGGCTAATTTGAAAATTAATTGTAATATATAACATTTCTAACACTAACTATATGATAAATATTTCCTATTTTTTTTTATTTCAGCCATATTTTCAAACTGCTACTTAAATTTCACAACTCTCAACACATTTCAAGTGTAAACCTAATGGCTTGTATGACCACATTATGCCTAGTTGCTAAACTAAGATCCAAATATCTGCCTAGTGTAGTTCAAGCTTTAGGGGACCTTCACACGACCTTACCCCCAACTTTATCGCAATCTCAAGTGAATTCAGTGCGAAAACACTTAAAAATGCAAATTTTGATTTTGGTCAAACATCCTTCGTCTATAGAAATGATGCCTCAATTGACTCAGTTACTATTAGACATTGGCATGACCCCCCAGGAAATAAATAAAGCGATTCCTAAAGAAAGAAGGAATAAACGTTTGGGAGAAATTAAAAATGGCGACACACCAGCAAAAAGAATTAGAATCGATTCACCGCAAAGTAATAGTGACAGTAACAGTAATAGCAACAGCAGAAGTGATTTCAATTTCGATGATGATAACAGCCAAACTATAACTAAAGCTAATGCGACAGAAGATTCCGTATTCGATGGACTAAATAATGTCGAAAATGTCGTAAATTTGGTAACTACTACTCTTCTTAATAATTTACCTACAGAAATGCCAAGTAATTTCATAAATACTTACAAGCCTATACCAAATTCTGGTACAATAACTCAAAAAAGAAATTTGGCTAGAATGATGCTTGCTCTAATAAGAGATGAACCGCCAATGCCTATAATAAATCCGCTTAGTAACTACGGGGCTAAAATACCATTATTACGAGATGACGATGAAAAATTAACATTAAAAAATGCAGTAGCCAAATTACAAGAATCTACTAAAGCAGACAAACAGATAGAAAATGCTGTGTCCAAACTAATGGAGGAAACAAGGCAAGAACATTTGAAAGAAGAGGAAAAAAAGGCAAAAGAAAAGGAGAAATCGATACCACCGCCGGCGCCTGTCCCAAAAATAAAACAAAAAGTCAAATTACTTAAATTACAAGAAATAACGCGGCCGTTACCCAAAGAAATTAAGGAGAAACTAATGCTTCAAGCAGTGGAAAGGATTTTGAATGCCGAAAAAGAAAGTACTATAGGTGGAGCGGCACAAATACGATCTAAATTTATAACTATTTTTGCATCAAGCTATTCACCAGATATAAGAGAGTTAGTTTTAAATTATATATTAAGTGATCCTTTATCAAGAATTGATTTGGCATTATCTTGGTTATATGAAGAATATGCATATATGCAAGGTTTTAATATACACCCAGCCATTAGTAAACTAAATGATAAACATGATGAAAATTATAATCAATTATTGTGTGCCCTAATAACACAAATTTCCGAAAGAGGTGACCCCATAACGGAAAGCAGTAAGGACACGCTACTTAGGAAGATATATTTGGAAAGCCCTGTGGTTACCGAAGAGGCGGTAGATTATTTGAAACATTTGATTGTGGAAGAGAAATCACCGTTCTTGGCATTGGAAGTGTTGGAAGAGTTGTGTCTGTTGAGGCCACCGAGGTCTCATAAATATGTTTCGGCGGTTGTGTATCATGTTTGTGAGTATTTTCAGTTCATTGGATATTGTATAGGTTAATAGTAAAATGGGGAACGTAATGTGCTCGGCGGAGTGTCTTAACATTAGTTTCGCAGTTTCCCTCTGCTTCCCCTAATAAGTGCTGGATACAGTGTTAAGCTGAAAAAAAAGACTATCTTATAATTCAACACATGGCATACAGTGATAAGATAGGGAAGATTTGTAGATTTTTTTAACAATTAACAGTGAGTGATGAGGCTGGCGGATTATACCCTTATATTCTTGATTCCTGGGTCCTAATTAATATTTTTAGGCCAATCGTTTCGCGTGTGTCTGTTAAGTCGGCTAGTTATGGGATCGCCCCATTCGAGGAAATTAAATATTTATTTAAATTTATATTTTCATTTCTTTGCTCTGAAGTCGAGGCAAAAGTTGAATTCTACCACACAACACGCAATGTGTTAAGAATTCGGCGGAAAGTAGAGGACAGTATGTCTTGTGCTGGATACAGCGTGAAGCTGATTTAATTTTTTTTATTAAGGCATTTCATTTTTTTTTCATTGTATGAATTGAAACGACCTTTCTATTCATACAATAATAAAAAAAATGAAATAAAAATTAAATTTAAATCATATTTTGCAGTGAGTAAAAACGAAGACATAAGAGAAACAGCTCTCAAATCGACCATTAAAATATTTACCCAAAGCACAGAAGCTGCAAAGAAAGTGATAGAGAAACACGCTCTCTTATACCTAGGCTTCATATCTCTTAATACTCCGCCTCAAGAGTTGTACGGGAACCGACCAGTGGCAAGGACCTGGACTGAGGAACTCTATAAACTGTGCTTGAATTTAGTTATGATGTTGTTTGTTGAGAAACAAGGTAGGTGTAGGTTACTCTTTTTTGTTGTGCTGTATTTTTACTGACCGACTTATTTTTTTATTTTGTTTATTTAGACTGGGAGGAATATATACTTATATATGTTTCTGTTTTCAACTTATTATATATTTAAGAACTAAATTTATTAATAAAATTCTGAATAACATGTCCCATTAATGAGGCCAGTCGTGGCGCAGGGGCACAAAGTGTGACAGTAAAACCGACTGGTTGTGAGTTCTGTCACTCAACATGAAATACCTCCAAAATTCGGCAGGAAGGGGGGAAAGGAGTCTCCGTCTATCCTGCTGTGTACGGGATGCAGCGTGAAGCTGATAAAAATGATAAAAACAATGACATTTTTATAGGCACGATCGGAACACTTACGATAGTATAGTCAATGATTATATTAAAGTGAGCAAATAATAAAATATTTTTGCTCAAGATTCCTGTCTCATTGTATCAAGTGCCTCATGACACTGCGCCTCATGGAATTAAATGTTTTCCAGAAATAATAATGGAAATAGCACGCGTATACGGTAACGCGGGCGCCGAGGCTAAACGCTGCGTGCTCCGACAGCTGGAGGGCCCCCTGCGCCGCGTGGCCCCCCTGCAGGCCCCCCGCGACGAGGGGGCCTCCCCCACGCTCGCCGCGCTGCTGGACGAGTGTCCGCGCGGCGCGGAGACCTTGCTCACCCGCGTCGTGCACATACTTACTGATAAAGGTAAGTGGGAAACTCATCTACAAGGTCCTATACAGTTATTTGAAATAAATGTAAATTTATTACTATTGTCGTCTTGTATTCTATTTTGAATAGCTATTATGAATGTGCATTGATAATGATAATGATTTTGAACGACAATGATTCGTGATGACTATAATGATAATAATCATGAAAATAATGATGTTTATAATAGTGTTTATTATGTACAGCGCCCCCCAGCGCGTGGTTGGTGGGTCGAGTACGCGAGTTATACGCGACGCGCGTGTCTGATGTACGCTTCCTTATACCTGTACTCAATGGATTGTCTAAGAAAGAGGTGGGTTTATTATTTAAGCATATGATTTTGACTAATTAGGTTTGGATTGTGATATTATTTAAAGTTCTAACCATTCCATTCGAATCATTGGGCACCCAATGATCTATGAAAGGCTTGACACTTTGGCTTTGCGTAGAGACGTCTTCTCGCTATGCGTTCTGTGCCGCATTTGTCATGGGGAGTGTTCTGAAGAACTGTTTGACCTGTTACCTGCCGCCGAATTTTCTAACCGCACAGTACGTCATAAGCTAAAATAACATCCACACCACCTGGATACGTGGCAATCCACTACTGTGCTATCATAGGAACTTCCTTCCACGCGCCACGGAACTGTGGAATGGCCTACCCGCGGCAGTATTTCCAGGTCGATATAACATGGGTACCTTCAAAAAGCGCGTCTATCTCCACCTTGTCGGCCGGACACGCACCTGTAGCACCTCTGGGTTTTGCACGGGGCCGTGAGCGGCGGTAATCATTTACCGTCAGGTGCAACAAATATAATTAATTCTCAAAAAAGAGAAAAAGATGAGGTGTAAATTCGAACAACTGAACGACCACTTATCATATCTACTATGCCCACCCGCCTTGCCCGATAATTTATAGAAGACGCTGGACAATAAAGTAAATTTTGCTGCGTAAAAATGAAATCTATGGTAAACATATCTTAATGTAAGCAAATGCAGTAATGTCCAAAAAATATAGTAAACCAATAATAATAGAACAACATGTTTTCTAATTCCAAGAAAATATTATATGAAACATATAATAACTTAACAAATAAACTCGTTCCACTATTCATTTCAGATTTTAGCTGCTCTACCCAAATTGATAAAACTCAATCCAGTAGTGGTAAAGGAAGTCTTCAACAAACTACTTGGTCTGCAAAACCCTAATAATGAACAGTTGCCAGGTGAATAAAATTATATTAAATTATTAGACGGTAGGAATCTGGGAATCCTGTGTTCAGATAATCTGTTCCCATTAAGACACTTCCGTTCCTCACTTTTCTCCAAATTTGGGAGGCATTGCTTGTTGAGGGGCAGAACACAACGCTGTGCATCTTTACAAGAGCGAGGAAATATAAATAGTATTTATTTTCATGTGGTAATCCTAACCCATTGCCCCTGCGTCACAACTAGCTACTATTTTTAATTTTTTTATTATTTTGCATGCATTAATTGTTTTGTATGTTGGTAGGCCCAATAATAAATAAATAAATAAAATTATTTAATTATCTGTATTACAGAAATTACGTGTAAGTAAATAATATTATAATTCACGTGTGCTTATATTGATTTATACAAAAAAACCTATAGGTAATATTATATTATAAATAATCTTAATATTTATATATTTCAAAAGAATTGTTAAAATAGCTAGGTAAATGTACATTTTTAATTATATAATTATGATTTTTATATATTTCATTTATAAAAACCATAATTTTACATACAATTCTTATTAATGTCTACAAAATCAAAATATTATATTAAAATTGCAATTGCTTACAGCATTTTAATAAAATAATTTATATTTTTAAATTTTAGTTTCACCAGAAGAACTATTAGTGGCCCTTCATTTGATCGACCCGAGTAAAGCAGATCTCAAGTACATTATAAAAGCCACTGCTCTATGTTTCGCTGAAAAACAAACTTATACACAAGATGTAAGTAGTTTTATATACTTATTCTGGTTTGTTGTCTTTTTTAGTTCTCCGAGTGAGGATTGAACCAGCAACCATTTCCCCTCTACACTTTGGAAGTGTCAATACTACTTTAAATGAAACCGTAGTTTTAACTACTCCATAAAAGTGTAATACAATTAATTATTATTTTTTTCTTAAAAATGATAAAGTGATTTTTTCAAACAAAATTAAATAACAAAATTGTCGTTTTAAAATAAAACGCCATTCGTCAAGAACGACGCACGCACACATAAACCTATCAAAGGAACACCGCCAAGATTCCGAAATCGAGTCGTAGACATTGGCGGATAAGTTCAAAGTTGTTTAATCTTTAGTAGTAGTTTACGTTGTTCGCATCTTTGCGTGACTGCGCCACACGGAACACAGGTTTGGATAAACATCGTGATATGAAAAAAAATCCTACATCTAAACTGCTGAGGTGTCTTGACTAATTTCTTTAGGTATGGGTTTGAAATATTTTACCCTGTATGCTGTTTCCGTAAAAAGAGCGCTGCCTCTTCCAACCTGTATATACAGTCATACTGTACCATGAAAATAATTTGTATATTATATATTATGTATATGTTAATTTAATTATTATTAATTTCTTTGGTTTTGATCGGGATCAATGATTATTTAAATCCATTATTTAATTATTTTTTTTATATGACTTCTCTACTCGAAAAAGCATGATGATGGTTCTTGATATTCGACAATTAAACTTTTCAAATATGAACCCCAAATAAAGAATAGAGAATATTGCAATGCATGCATGCATGTAAATTTAAAATACAATTGTGAATCTAAGAATCGAATGACAGAAAATATTAGAAATAAAAAATTATGAATAATATCTTTTAATATCAAATAATTTAATAGGCTTCAGAATAACGGGCGCCAAAAAGTCAGCGATTTTCGTTTGTTATTATTTTTTAAACACACAAAGAAAACTGTATGTGACATACATAGACATGAGTCGTGGTCGCCTCGATGTGTCAGACTGTCCTGTGCGTCAATCTATAAAAAGCTTTTTTAAAATTTTATCCCAGGTCCTATCAGCAGTTCTCCACCGTTTGGCCGAAGAGAAGGAGATCCCGGTGCTCATGATGAGGACAGTGCTCCAGGCTCTAACTTTGTATCCGGGAATGGCTGGTCTAGCACTAAATGTATTGCAAATGCTCATTGAGAAGGAGGTTTGTTAGAAATATATATTTTTTTGTATCACGCTGTATCTCGCGTATAGCAGGGTAGGCATAGAGAATCCGATATACAGCCTTTCTTCTATTTTCCACTTTCTTCCCAATTTTTGATACATTGCGTGTCGAGTGGCGGAACTCGACGCAGCGCTTTATTTTGCTACCAGAGCGACAAATCGCAGAAGAAAGAATGCGAAGAAATGAAAAAGAAAAAGACTGAAAACATAAAAATAATTAAATTATCATTCTGTCGAATAGAGACCGAACCAACTACCATCGCCTTTACAGTAAGTGTGTCATTAACTTAATTGTCGTTTCACACTTGACTCCCAGGTGTGGTCCAACAAAGTGGCGTGGGAGGGCTGGGTGAAGTGCGCGGAGAGAATAGGCACCCGCGCAGTGGCCGTGCTCTCCGCGCTGCCGGCACGCGCGCGCTCCTCGCTGCCGCCGCATCTGAGCGCCTTGTGCCCGCAGGTGAGTGACCAGACTCACCGCCTTGGTGATCTTTTTATTTCTTTATTTTTATTTACGAAAACAAAGAGTACAATAAATATTAACTTACAACTCCCCTTTTTTAACATAATCCAATGAAGCTTCCACAGATTAAATTATGTCTTGAATCATAGATCTAAAGAGCACAAATTTATCTAAACCCTACAAAAAGACAGTGAGTGACTAGTGTTTAGTCACTCATGTAGGCGGCTCTGGTGATCTTTGTTTTTGTAGTTTGGTTTTATTAACTATCCTGTGCTTGCAGGTTAGTTAATAGTGTTCAATGACTCGAGTTGGTGAAAACTATTCTACTTCTACATATTACAAGAGTGTTTTTGTCTTATTAGTGCTCTTGTCATGTGCTACTTTTCACCCTTAGATATTCAACGTTTTTTTAAATACATAAAATGTATAGAAGAAAATCTGAATTTTGTAAGTAACATTGGTTCATGTTTTTATTAAATATATGCAATATTAGTAACTGATGTAATAAAACAATCACTCCGCAGATGTATCTAATATTGCAAAAAAAGGAGAATCTAGAGCGTTTGGTATTTATATATACTATATATATTTAATCAGCATAAAAAAATACCTAAAAACACGTTTAATAGAAAACTTTTAGGCAAATCAAAAAAGAAAACAAGCCAAAATAATTTAAACAAACAAAAAATTGTAAGAATTTCAGTATTAATTGTATATTTTCTATTTCTATTTCTTTTCGTCCTAAAATCTAGAATACAATCTCTTTTATACAAATTTTACAGGTCTGTTGTAGATACAACATCATCATATTTTTTTTTCAAATTCAAACGGCAATTCGTTTAGCACGTTTGTAAGTAAATGGTGCTAAAGTAACATTTAAAAAAACAGCTTCACGCTTTATGCCGCACACAGCAGGATAGGCAGAGGGAACCTAGTGTTAAGGCACTCCGTTTCCCATTTTCTGCCGAAACACCAAAACCTTATAAACATTAAATGCATTTTTTTATATTAATATTTTTTTCTACTTTAATTACAGGAGAGCTACACGCCGAACCCCTTGGAACCTTTGCCTCCAGGAATGGAATGACAAAAACAGTAAATTATAATGCCTTTTCCACATCTGCCGTTTTATGGAAGTATATGCATATGTTATTTTTATAATAAAAATATCTTCTTTTAATAGTTTTAACAGTATTTTACTATAGAATCTTGATATCTCCTTCGAGAAGTAAATATTTAACCATGGCCATATTGTACTGAACTATAATGCAATTATAAATACTATCATATAAATAACAAATATTGTCAACAATATCATCATGGCCATCAACATCATCATCATCATCAACAATATCATTATCAACAACAAAATCAACAATGACAATTGTCGTTTTTGTAAGAATTATAATTATTATTATTACGATAAAATTAATATTATTTAAAAATTATAAACTGGATGTTTATATCAAATGTGGGAATGGCATTATCTCTGTATATAAATTGTGTTAAAACAAAAATGATGAATTTGTTAAATATAATTATAAATATATATTGTGTTTTATTTCTTATAAATAATGGTTGAATTTATAAACTGTACTTTTTATTAACATATTTTATTTAATATCTGGTAAAGCACAGAGTAATTGGTGGCAGTAGACTTTAGTCACTCTGTTCTTCACTATGACAAGGAGATCAGAGCAATTGAAGTGCTTGTAGTATTATAAACATATGCTAGAACAATATTAGTAGGTTCAAATTCAATTCCAAGCTAAATAGCAATAATTTGCCTACTCAATAGTTTATATAAGTTTATATAATAATCATTAATTTGGTAATAATCTTTACACTCAAACGTCTTTTCAATTCTGAAGGCAAATATAGGTTGAATACCGGCTGCATTACCCCAAAGTAAAATCCCATAGGACATAATACTATGGAAGTAACTGAAGTAAACAAGTCGAGCCGTTTCTACGTCAGTTAATGATCTAATTTTTTCGATCGCGAAAGCTGCGGAGCTATTTGCCAATCCATCAATATGGGGTCCCCACTGTAATTTGGATTCTATGGTGATACCAAGAAATACCGTGGAATCGGTAGGATCTACGGGTTCACCATTCAAGAGTACATCGGCGTTAACTACTATATATTACGATTGTTCCATTAATAGCTAAATAACTATAATTTTAATTAATAGTTAAATAACTATAATTTGAGTAGGCTCAATAGTTCAGTTAGTTTAGTTTTTTCAATCATTGTAAGTTGTTTACTTTTTTACTTGTTGGCTACCCTAGCTTGTAGTTGTTTTTTGTAATTTTATTCGCTTCAAGCTGTATAGCAGGTTAGGCAGAGGGAACCAGGGTACATAAACTTAACTTAGCTTACGCTTTATCCCTAGTGGGGTAGTCAGAGAGAACGGAGCGCCAAATGCTACGGTATACTTCGGTTTCTCACTTTCCACCGAATTCTCAAGGCATTGCGCGTTGAATGGCAGAACTCTACCCCGCACATTTGCCTCGTTACATGAAAATAATGAATATTTCATTGGGAATCAAATCTACAACCTTTATAGTCGCACGTATGTACACCTTTGCCACGACTGGCCTCATGAATAATATTGAAACGTAGAAAAAAAAGTGTTGAGATAAAAAAAAGTAAGTTAATATTAACGTATATAACTTAAAAATAAGATTTTAGTTATTTAAATAGGTACATATTATTAAATTTTCAACAATTTTTAAGTGTTATTCCACACTGAGGAAAGAAAAATACTTATTAAGAAAACATAAAAAAAAATAATGTAGCAGTATTTGAACCCGCAACCCTATGGGAACCGTCCAAGCGCTCAGACCAACTAAGCCATACATTACGAGTCATATGGCTTAGTCGGTAAGAGCGTTCGGATGGTTTCCAAAGAGGCGCGGGCTCAAATCCCGCTAATTTCATTTTTTTAATAAATACATATTATTTATACTGCTCATCCAAAAAAAAATAATAACAAAAAAAAGTCGTTAAGTTTTACCGCTAAAATATTAATAAGTAGTTCAAGGTAGAAGAACCAAGTTCTTAAACTACTATATACATACTTATACTACTCGTATACCCCTGAGAGGGAATTGAAACCATATACCGTCCCGGTTACAGTCACATGTTTGTGCCACTGCGCCACGACGCAACGTCGTATACTATGATGATTATACTTTAAATATTAATTACAAAGCAATTAGTTTCTCTGTTATTTCTTTTTTCCCGACTGCTAAGGAAGGGTTATGTTTTTCGCGCGTATCTTGTATGTATGTAATATTCTTTATTACCTCGTATCTCCAGAACCGCTGAACGGATTTACATATTTGAGGTATCATTAGATTTGTATTAGCAGCCCAAGTGTTCTTAGATAGGTGACGTTAATAAAAAACAATCATGGCGGCTGTAGGACGCCATTGAACTTAGTGAAAAAAAAATTTTTCGTTTCGAATACCACAATATGGGTATCAAATTCAAGAGCTCAATACGAGGAATTCAAAAAGGTATATCATGATTATCATTACCATAATAAATTCTAACAAAAAAATGAAAAATAAAAAAATATTTGTAAAAACAAAAACCCCGACTGCATCAAGCTAAAGAGAAAATAAACAAGCCCAATAGTTTATTAGGATTAACAGTCGGGACCTATAAGTAATTCTTCAATCAATAAAATCTTTACTAGGAACCCCGCATAATTTAAAGAGGTTCCGACTGTTAATCCTAATAAACTATTGGGCTTGTTTATTTTCTCTTTAGCTTGATGCAGTCGGGGTTTTTGTTTTTACAAATATTTTTTTATTATTAAAGTAAATTTCCATTTAATATTTTCACTTTAGCTTGTAACTTTCTATATTAGGTGAAATTGCTTTAATAATATTTTCCACAGTGTACGGTGCGTCTGAAAGAGAAAAAATATATATTTTTAATAAACAATTTGTTGAGAAAAAAATAAAAGTAAGCAAAGCAGCACAACGGCTTTTTATAAATTCGACTGTTGAGGGTTCGATTTCCACTTGCGAGAATTAATTATTTCCATTTCCTCGCTCTGGTAAGGAGACAAAGCGCGTTTTTGTATTCCGTTACCCAAAACGGATTGTTTTAACTCCAGGTTTAAGTCGCCAACTAGATGCCGTACAGCAACTTTTTACAATAAGATTGCGGGTTTGAATCCAATTCGAGAAAATTAAATGGATAAGTAGTATATACCAATATGCAACCACTCCTTGTCATCATGTCCATAATGGGTCCGCGCAGCGAGCACGGCGTCGTGTAAAGCAAGAGTAACGCATACCGCCAATACGAGGGCTGGTTCTCCTGTAGCTGTAAAGAATGTTTCAAATATATAAATATTATGAACTATCATCTAAAATGACGCTTATTATTTTCTCTCGATTTATGGGGTCAGCAGAGAAAATCTATGAACGCACGAACATTCTTTTTTTAGCATTGTATCCCGTATATATCTGAGGGTACATGGGATCCTAGTGTTAAGACATTCCTTTCCCATTAAGATTATTCCGTTCCCCAATTTCCGCCCGAATTCTTGAGGCATTGCGTGTTTAGTGGTGAACAAACACGCCGCGCTTTGCTTCCTTATTAAATGTAGCTCTAGCGACGAAGTTAAAATATTGAATATTTCTTTCCCTAAGTAGGTATCTTACTCACAGCCGCTCTTCCAGTCGCCTCAGTGCCATTGCGGAGAGACCGCCTTGATGAAGATTCTCGACATTTCAAAATTTAGAGAAGTAGTAGTAGTTGTTTGCACAACTCACCGCCAAACCGTGCATTGGGTGCGTTCCGTGCGTTGCGTTCGTTGTAAATACGTATTTGTACGTTTTTATATATCGCAATCTAAAAATTCTTTTGTAATCTCTAGTGTCCACATATATGGACATATTTAACTTGTACAATCAAAACGCAATTAAGTCATTTGCGCATCAAATGAACAACATTGTCATATGTTGTAGCGGGAAAATAAAATTATTTTAACAATAAAAATCCCCACGACGAGAGAAAACAACAAAAACAAAATGTTAAAGGCCCTTAAAGTTATTTTTATATTTTAGGTAAATTATACAAAATCTTTACATAAACTGTAGCATATTTGTTATTCTGACGATTAAGCTAATTACATACTGTAAAATTTCATCAAATTCGGTTCAGTAGTTTTTGAACGGGAAACAAACATCACCACAGCCGCCATGATTATCTTTTTTAAAGTCACCTGTCTAAGAACACTTGGGCTGTTAATACAAATCTAACGATACCTCAAATATGTAAATCCGTTCAGCGGTTCTGGAGATATGAGGTAATAAAGAATATTACATACATACAAGATACGCGCGAAAAACATGACCCTTCCTTATCAGTCGGGAAAAAAGTGACAAATAAAAATGTAAACTATTGGGCTTGTTTTATTCTTTTTAGTTTTATGCAGTCGGGGTTTTTGTTTTTTTTTTTATATTTTTTAGCCGGTACCTTTAGATCTTAAAACGCCATACTGATTAACAGAATTCCTCCTAAAGTTAACTCTGAAGTCTCTCGCGACATCACAAGCACCCAGCGGCTTGTACGTCCACGTGCGGTCCGTTAGTAACTTCCCACTGCTATTATAAATAAGGTGCTCTGTTGTCCAGAGACCAACGCCCATTGTGAAGGCACCCTCGATCTGAAATATGATTTTTTGTTATAAGATTTATAGTAGAGGCAGTCGTGGCGCAGTGACCGCAAACGATGGTTGTGGTGTCGGTCTCCAAACGTAAAAGTAGTTATATTTGAAATTATTCTGATTTAGTTAGACAAACATTTTTGAGGCGAAAATTAACGTCATGCGTTTAGTTTCGCCTCTGTTTATTCTGGTATGCGGAAAAAAGAGGTGCGCCGCTTTTATGTTACTTAAGACCTTAGTATATTAAAGAAACATTCTATTCCCACCTATTATTTGGACCAGATTTACCCGCGTGTTCAAATGGAAACAAAGGTCTGTGTATGACGCAGGTATAGTGGGTTTCATTGATTGGATTTATGGCATGTAATGCATGCCGCATAGTCATACCGTAAATGTATAGCCTTTCACCAATTCAAGTTATTTTTTTAAATTTCACGCTGTCACAACTCTTAATTATTCCTATGTATTTGATCATATCGCAGGTAAAAGCTCCGGAAACAATTAATTACCTGTCCAACATCCAGATCAGGATTAAGACTTCTCCCGGTATCTTCTAGTAAGTCGACCCGCTCGAGAACGTACTCCCCAGTGAGTACGTCCAGAGTCACCTCTATAGAGCACGCGCCGTACACTGTATAGCTCATCAATTTGTCTTTATCTGATGTTGTGGAGTTTGCCTGGAGGTTTATGCCTGAAATGTTTTTAAGTTCTTATATTAAGAGAGCTATTACACGAAATAAAAAATATAAGGGATGAAAAACGAGCTTCACGCTTTTTTCCGCATAGCAAGTTTAAGTAGAATGTACCTCGTGCTAAGATACTTTATTGTCATAATCCAAGCAACGGTCAATTTTGGAGATATTGCGTGTTGAGTGAAGAAATTCAAGGCCGCGCGCTTTTTAATTCTTACTAGAACAAAAGTGAAAATATTTTTTACCCCGTATGGGAATCGAACCATAACCGTATCAGCCAGTGTGTCTACAGTTAGATGACTGTTTTAAAAAATAAATATATAAATCAGCTTCACGCTGTATTCCGCACACAGCAGGGTAGGCAGAGGGAACCTAGTGTAAGACACTCCGTTCTCCACTTTCTGCCGAATTCTGGAGGTATTGCGTGTTAAGTGGCAGAACTCAACGGCGCGCTTTGCTTCGATACCAGAGCGAAGAATTGGAAATATAAGTTTAAGTAAATATTTCATCTCCTCGAGTGGAGATCGAATCCACAACAAGTCGGTTTTACAGTCACAATTTGTGCCGCTGCGCCACGACTGTTACGATAGTACTAATTAGGATTCGTTGGTCTAGTGCCAGTACATTCCGATTGAAAACAGCTATCAAGATGACTTTAGACACATTCAAGACTTCGAAATCGTGAAAACAAAAGAAAAATAACTCACCAGCATCAAACGCCTTCTTAACAACATCCAACCAAGTAGGTTCATCCATATCCTTCTTAACTTCCTCCATTCTATGTAAAAGCTCATTGCAAGCTTTAACAGTAGCAAAAGCAACGCAATCGCTTGTGATACTACTAGAAGACACCATAGAATTTGGGGACACAAAAGTGTCGGCCCCTTTAACTTTAACCATATCCAATGGGATTTTCAGGATATACGCACAAACTTGGGCTACTTTAGTATTGATACCCTGCCCCATTTCTATACCACCATGGGAAATGATTACTGTACCGTCACCATGGTAAATTGACACTGTAACTGGGAAGTTCCCAAAGTACGACATAGGGAAACACATTACTGTTAACTCTAAAGCTTTTTTCTTCCAAGCGTTGTTTCTATTAAATTTTTTTATCTGGTTTAGCCTCTCTTCGTATTCTGTATCCATTTTGAACGTTTCCACCATTTCCATTAAAGTAGCGTGGCTTTTGTCCATATTTAGTTTACGTATGTCGTGTGGATCTTTTTGTGTTATATGTGATATACGTCTGATTATGTGTTCAGCGATTGCTGTAGCTTCTGTTGTAGCTGAAAATTTATTTTTCTTTTATTAATTAAAGTTTATTTATTAAAGCCACCACAGTTTCCACGAGACTCTTGACCTCTCTCGCCTCGCCTTTGGATGTGAGTCAAAAGGTATGAGGCGGTGAGGCGAGGGCATCAATTGAGCTCTTATAGTTGTTATAATGGGCAGTTGAGTAAATCCAGACTACGAATGGGCAAGCACTCTCGCAGCCTTCATCCGCAGGATTCGTGACGAGAGTCACTATATGGAGTGAGTGGACAGTTTGTATCGGGTATAACCATTTGCCTTTGTTAGTAAAAAATGGTTTATAAGATAAAAATAAACTAAAATATTTAAAAAAAATAATTATGAATACTGGACAGATTAGCAGGGATTGAAGTAGGAAAGATTATGTTAACGTAAAGATTGGTAAAGTTTGTACGTATGAGGACATTACTAGGAAGTTAAATGTTGATAAAAATAGCATCAATTATTAATATATTCTTACCAGGCGCTCTACACCAAGTATTGCTGGCCTTGTCAGTGAGCACACTGTACCCTGTGACACTCCACCGGGCAGCGTCATAGTATAGTAATATTGTACTGACAATGTCACCAGCAGATGTATCGCTATACGAGATGCCACAGTCGCAGTAATATGACACGTCTGCATATTGTATTTCACCTCCTTCATTTACACCTAGCTGTTGACAACGGGTAAAAGTTTATTAAACGTAATGGAAGGACAGGATGAAGTAATGGAAACATTTTTAAAAAGTACCTGGTCGGTTTCCAGGAGGCGCGGGTTCGAGTCCCGCTACGTTCAAATTTTTATACGTTTTCTAAATTAGTATTTTAATAGAAACATGTTTTTATTATATATCTATATCCTAAAACTAATTGGACGTCCAACATGGGCTTAAATGCATTTAAAGTTGTTGCGTCGGGTATACGTCTTGCAACAATGTAATGAATGACTGTGAACGTTGCTCGGGACTTTTAGATAAAATGTACGGATTTAGAAAATTATAGGACAAATTATATATTTTTTAACCGACTTCTGTAAAAAGAGATTATCAATTCCACTGTATTTTTTTATGTTTTGCTTTGTATCTGTTATCTTAGAACTTTTCACTTGGTAAACTAATTTTGATGATTCTTTTTTTATTTGAAAGCTAGTACTTCCCATAAGAAAATAATATGAGTCGAACGTGTCTTAATGGAAACGAAGTGCCTCAACAATTTGCATTAGGTATGGACGAATAATTTAATATCACACCAACCGATTCCGATTATTCTTTTTTATTGGAAAGGATACACTTCAAGGATAGTTTGGTGAAAGTTGGGTTAGGTTCTGATTATGAGTTCCGGATAAAATTGAAGAAGTCGGTTTTTTTTGTTAAAAATTATAATTATTATTGCATTTGTGGTAAAGAGGTTTTTTTAAAGTAACAGTAAATGTAACATAACTATATTTGTATATTTTCTCACTTTTTCGTTTGTTTTAAGGCCAGTCGCGGAGCAGGGGCACAAATGTGTGACTGTAACCGCGACTGACTGTAGGTTCAATACCCACTCGAGGAAATGAAACATTTATTTAAATTTGTATTTTCATTACTTCGCTCCGATGTCGAGGAAGCGCGGCGTTCATTTTCGCAACTTACAATGCGTTCAGATTTCAGCCGATAAATTTCAAACAATTCATTTGAGGGATTTTTTTAAAGTTACGGGGGATACATATACCAGGACACGCAGAGAGAACCTGGAAACCTAGTGTTAATGCACTCCGTTCACTATTAAGATACTCCGTTCCTTACTTTCCGCATTGCGTGTTGAGTGGCGGAACTCAATTAACATTTATTTATATTTACGAGGACGATCCGTACCGTGGATAGGAGGAAAATCGATGTGCTGCGAATACCATCGACAGCAAAAAGGACTAATAAATCAATCCTCAGCCAGCTGAAAATCCAAGTCAGACTATCTTCTACCTGTTACCAACGAATACGTTCATACTTTGGCCACATAGCTCGAAGACAGTCTGATAATCTCGACAAACCTATTGTTGTTGGCAAAGTAGACGGCAGAAGACCAAGAGGCCGATCCCCTTGCCAATGGTCCGACGCCGTCAAAGAAATTACTGGACTCTCCATGATTAGCGCACTAAGGCAAGCAGAGGACGGGGAGGCGTGAAAGCATCTTGTTTGCTCTTCCACCAAGACCTACCAGAACGGACACGACCTTCAGTATTGAGGAACACGACAAAGAAGAAGAAGATATTTACGAGATATTTACGATTAGAAGATATTTACGAGAAAATGAAAGTATTAAATTATATTCTCCGAGTGGGGATCGAACCAACAACCGTCAGATTTACCCTCGCACGTTTATACTCCTGCGCCACGACGACAAAGTTTGAGAAATGGCCGAACATTATATTACAACAAGCATCAGGCACATTCAAATGTTATTGTTAAATGCAACAATGTATGCACCGACGACAAGAACGGGGATTTCACGTTAAAGTAGAAATATATGGAGACGCTGTATAAGAGTCGATGTAAGTGGGGGTTCCTATGGGCGTCAGTTTATATAGAAATTAAATATTAATCAATAAAGTATATCTTGTAATTACAAACACATGATTCAATGTTTTATACGATTATAAAGCAATATACGCAAAGATATATTAATAAAACCTATTGGAACAGATGAACGCAACTCTAATGCAAACTAGGGAGACGCCGAAACGAAACTGGAATTTATATATTAGTTATTTACTGTAACGTCAACGTTTCCACTCGTCTCTCACATTGTCCTGGGTATACGAAAGAACTTTTAGAAGTAAATATTTTTTACTAAATACTTAGGAAATAAGAATTCGGAGGAAAGTAGGGAACATAAATTTCACGATACATAAATTTGAACTTTATATGAATTGAAATAATATATAAGAAGAAATGAATAAATAAAAAATAATATAAAGTTTCACGTTCCTCTAAAACCAGGTCGTAAAGTGAACAACAAGATATTTCAACATTGAAATCTCTAACAAATCTCTCAATTTCAATGTTAAAGGCGTAATTATACAGAATTACATTACCTCATATTCCACAAAACAGGCTTGTCGTTTCCCAACAGCATTCATATTGTCAGTCAAGGGCATAACCAGAGACGCGTGTCGTTGTAGCTTGTGCGCTACCAGTGCGCACGCGCACGCCACTTGCGACGAGCGTGATGCTTTACCGCCATATGCACCACCTACACGGTCCACTTCTACTTCTACACTGGAAAATAAAAAATAGCTTTTTTTCTTTTTTTCTCAGGTTTAATTTCGCAGATAGCAGCGTAGGCATAGGGAATATAATGTCATGTCACTTCGTTTTCCAATTTTCGCCGAATTTTTCAAACATTGCTTTTGTGAACGCCGCGCTTGTTTTTGTTACCAGAACGAGACAATGTAAATGATTTATTTCCACAAACTGGGAAATAGTGGGAATATAATCCACGACCATCGTGGATTTGCAGGCTGATATGATAGTAGGCTGGTCATTTGTCGCAGAACCGAAAACTATAATGCGGGACGTCTTCCAACTAAACGACTCACTCAAAATGTTAAAATGATAAATATTTCGTATACTGGCCCAATGAAAATTGATAATCAATCGATAATCGAGGATGGATTAAGAATTAAGGACTGCGGCGAATTACTACTTCCTGTCCTGAAAAGTCTTTAGTTGTAATGGCTTAATTGAATAAAACTTTTGAAGTTAATTTAAATTACTATGACATTCTAATGACACGAACCAACTAAAAATATAATATTATATATTCGAATAATTGACCGAATCCGCGATGAAGAGATACACAATGCCAAGTCCTAGCAAGGATGTGACGTGACATGTCAAATAAAAATTTAATACATCTGTTTAATTTTCATTTTGCGATACTTACAAATTTACAGGTAAATTCAGTGTCCTAGCAATGGCAACTTGCACCAAATCCATCCACTGTGTAGCAGCTCTCACTCTAACACCTCCCATGCCACTAGCACCCCCAACACCCCCCGGGGATACTGAACAGCTCTGCGTCTCCATAGTGAAGTGGTACTGTTCCGGGACGTAGTACGTGCCCTTGATTGTGTGGTAGATGTCAGTTCCCCTGTCTGTCGCCTTTATCGATACATCTTGGCGTATCTGAATATAGAAATAAGCAATTCAAATATTCATAATTACAAAAATATAACATTTTTTTACAAATTATAACAGAACAGAGCGTAGCCGGCTTTATACTATAAGTGAAGCCAATTTGAGATTTTGAGATAAACGTAAGTAATTAATAAGTAAGTATATAACTTACGGCTTAACATTTACGTTAAATATAACAATTAATTCACATACTAATAATTAAATGTTACATATACTCTGTGATTTAGTTGAAATATGGAAAAACAAAACAACAATTTAGTAGAGGTGAGGGTCGGCAGCCTGCAGGCAGTACTACTGTGTCACAGCTGCCAGCATCTTTGCCACTTAAGACACCATTTCGGTGACATACGTAAAAATACTCCTCAAATACGTATTATATATTTAGAATAACATAAGCAAAAATAAAGCGATATAACAAAAGGTTTCCATTAATTATTGAAAAAGAAGAAAAACAATTATAATATTTATTATTGCCACGTGTTAAATGGGTGAGTGTGTATGTGTGGAAGTGTGTGTGTGTTTTTATTGTGAATGTTTGCGCGCGTATGTATGTAGGTGTAATGAATGTAACTAAGCTACAAAGAAGATTCTCCATATCCATGTAGGACAACTTCTGCAACTAGATTTTAATTCTACGAAATGTAAAAACTTTTTTACATTTCGTAGAAGCAGCTTAGCGGTGAAGCTTACGTAACAATTACACTAGCAAAAAAGAAAAATCTAAGTGCAATACTAATATTATAGATGCCTAAATATCGATAGATTGAAATAAAATAAACTCACTCTCTTCTCTTTATCGGGACTAACCAAGGCCTCTTTCACACTCATAACTGGTTTCGCCTTATCTCTTTTATATACAACTTTAACCATTTGGGCAGCTTTCAAAGCAAGTTTTCTGGTTACTGCTGCTACAAGAGCAATTGGCTGTCCATAATAAGAAACTCTTTTGCTAGCTAGAATTTCTTCTTCATCAGTCTGCCATGGAATATCTTTGGGAGTGAAGTTGTTACTACCAGGTATGTCTTTGGCTGTGAAAAGCGCCACTACGCCTGAAAGTTTCTGGAATAGTAAGATTTACATGAAATTTAATTAATTAATTGATTAATTTAAATTTGAGGCCAGTCGTGGCGCAGGGGCACAAAGTGTGACTGTAAAATCGACTGGATGTGGGTTGTTGTTTATTTTCATTTCTTCATTCTGGTATCGACGCGAAAGCGCGGCGTTGAGTTCCGCCACTCAACATACAATGCCTCTAAAACTCGGCGGACAGTGGGGAATGAAGTCCCTTAACACTAGGTTCCCTCTACCTGCTCTGCTGTGCGGGATACAGCGTGAAGCTGATTTTAGATGAGTTCGAAGAAGGTCATCTCGGCATTATTGATGTATGTAACTGATTTATACGATGTTTTTTCTCCGTTCCCCACTTTCTGCCGAATTCTGGAGGCATTGCGTGTTAACTGCAACGCCGCGCTTTGCCTCTACACCAGAGCGAAGAAATGTAAATATAAATTTATGTAAATATTTCATGTCCTCGAATGGGAATCGAACCCACAACCAGTCGGTTTTACAGTCACACTATTTATTTTTTTATACAATTTAATTTTTATAAAAAGGGCGGCATACCGCAGGTGCTCAAGGGTGTGAGTGTAATGCGCCGGTTGTACTACCCTGCTGTATGTCAGATACAGCGTAAAGCGTTTTTTTCATTAAAACATTTTATTGCTTTAAAATATTTCAAATCGAGAATATTCAAAATCATGTATGTAGGAAGCCGTCGCAGCGGCACAGCGTGTGTCTGTAAACACGTCAGTTGTGAGTTCGATTTCCACTTCTACTCTAGAAACAATACAAAGCGCAGCCTTGTATTTCGACGCACATATCAAGTGCATAATATTGTAAGAAAAAGCAGTATTCACTTTTTTTAGCTTCGCGCTGTATCCCGCACATAACGTGATTAAGGCAGAGAGAATTTTGGAACTTTTGGAGTTTTAGGGCAACCCGTTCCCATTAAGACAATTCAGTTTCCCACTTTCTGCCGGATTCTTGAGGCATTGATACAAACACAGAGACACACCAGAGCGAAGAAATGATAATATTTAATATCTACTTTCCTCGAATGGGAAGCAACAACGGTGCTTGTGCTTAAACAAGAAAAGAATACTTACCAAAGCTTGTTCTGCGTCGAATTTAACAATATCTCCTTTACATATAGTAGATAGCACGAACGCGACGTGTACTCCACGAGCCCCTCCTGACACGTCACAGGCGTACGACACCTCGCCTGCACACTGTAACAAGTTCAAATATTAGCAGCTTCACGCTGTATCCCGCACACAGCAGGATAGGCAGAGGGAACATAAACTCTCAAGTCTCAACGTCTCAAAACCTTCCGCACACAGTGAGACTATACGTCAACGTCAACACTACAACCTCACTATAAATAATAATGTTTAGTTTTAGTTTATAATATATGAATAAATACATATGTAAATAAAAAAAAACTTTTATTTGAGACTTTGCATCTAAAGTTTTTATAGGATCCCGTACATCAAAACGTATAAACGAAACCCTTATGGCTTATAGTATCATTTATTTATCCATCTATCCGACTGCCAATTAAATTTATCTCGAGATCGCGTGGAGATATCAAGCTGAAATTAATAGCAATGATTCAAGTCCCTTGCAGCCTAAAATATTTAGCTTCGCAACGCAATCAAAAGATATGAGAATATATGCATAGTTTTTGCTGTATATGAAATTCGCCGAGTAATCAAAGCCTAACCTATAGAGTACTTTCCATGGACCTACAGTTATGAAATTTAGCATGAAGTGAAAAATTACAATACAAAAAAAATCAGCTTCACGCTGTATCCCGCACACGGCAGGGTAGGCAGAGGGAACCTATTGTTAAGACACTCCGTTCCCCTCTTTCTGCCGAATTCTGAAGGCATCGCATGTTGAGTGGCAGAACTCAAAGCTGTGCTTAGCCTCGAAGAAATGGAAATATAAATTTAAGTAAATATTTCATCTCCTCGAGTGGGGATCGAACCTACAACCAATTGGTTTTACAGTCACACTTCGTGCCGCTGCGCCACGACTGGCACAAACAACACAAATAAAGGAAAAAATTTGAAAAGTGGAAATTTATACATATTTTGTAGAAAAAAATGATTACAATCTATATTATTATTAAAAATGTAATTCTTTTTTCAAGTTTGTTAACTTTTATAAGACTTCCCGTTACTACAATCCTAAAATTGGTACGGAACACTATTAACTATTGGTAATGGGATTGGTAAGGGGCATTCCTCGTAGGTAGTAGCTACGTCCTCCACTTCTCGCCGTAACGGACATGGCGTGTTGGGTGGCGGTCACCAACGCCGCATTCGTTACCACTAGATTTACCAACGGGTACACATTGTTGCGCATTGGTTTAGATGGTCGAATGGAACCTTTTAGTACTCAAAAGAGCTGGCAGGGGTCGCTGCGGGCAGGTCTTCCAACATGGAGTCCCCTAAATAAAATATTAAATAAAAGATTAAAATGTTAATTACCTGAGCTAAAGCCTCTAATTTAGGTACAGGCTGGTTAAGTGGCCACACGCTCTTATCAGTGTCGTAAGTTTGAGTCCCGCGTGAGACAGGACGCAATAACGTATCGCCACCTGACTTATATAACGGGTTCACATCCGGTGCGAGGGATAATATTGCCTAGTGTGAAAAGAATAACATAATTATTATATATGATTAATATAATTTAAAAAAAAAATGATTAATAATAAAGATTCATAATAATATTATATTACAAATATTTGAATATTTTTTTTTTAACTTGAAGTATGTCCCACACACGACAAGGTGGGTAGGAAGGACCTGGGAACCTAATGTTAAGAGACTCCGTTTCCCAATTGTGATGTCTACTTTCTGAGGCATTGCGTAGTGAGTGGCGTACCTCACCGCAGTACTTTGTTTGGTTACCAGAAGATAGTGGAAATATTAATAATTTAATTTTTTCGTGTGAAATCGAATAAACACCCGTCGCGTTTCTGTTCGCACACTTATGGCTCTTCGCCACGACGTCCCCAATTTAATTTATTTTCATGGGATTATCTAATAAAAATTATCAACACTAAACGTTTACACATTACAAAAAGATATAAACAAGACTGTTGTGGGTACAGTTCTCAAATAAACTATTTTCATTTCATCACTCTAGTAAGCATTATTAAACTCCGCCGTTCAACACACAATATCACGAAAACTAGGCGATTTTTGGGAGACAGATTGTCTTGATTGAACAACAAGTTTCCCATCCCGATATACATATGCGGGATACAGCGTGAAGCTAAAACATAAAATATTATAAGATATTTTTTAAACATTTTTAAAGTGTTATTCCACACTTAGGAAAAAAAATACTTATTTAGGAAACGAATAAAAATTTGAACGCAGCGGGACTCGAACCCGCGCCTCCTGGAAACCGACCAGGCGCTCTGACCACTAAGCCATGCGTTCTCGCCAAGCTGCGTCGAATTTTTTATACGCTTGTTACAACTTATTTATGTTGTTAGTATCTGCGTTAAAATTTTTATACGTTTCCTAAATAAGTATTACAAGATACCTTATAAAACAGACCCAAAGCGATGCTCTGCTTACAAAAAGGCCCAGGTTCGGGTGGAGAGTCAGTCGGCTCTAAAATTTCCTGTAACATCATTAGCGCTTTTCGGAGAGTCCCATTACTAAATAACTGCAGGCCTTTCATCATCTTCTCTACGTCCTTAGCGCGGTTAAAATTAGGATTTATAGAGCCGTATACTATGTTGGAAGATATAATTGTATTCTTCGGACTTATTTGGAAGTGGAACCCGGCGTTTACTATCGCATGTGCGTTTTGGGCTCGAGGCATTATCTGGAAGAAATATTCTTATGAGCCTTGGACAATATTCATATTTGTCAGAAAAAGCTGTGTAGTTTTGAATCAAATCAGGCTTAGAACATACTAAATTGCTGTAAAAATCAGTTACGTTTTTTTACTGCACTTGTATCTTTGTATATAATTGTAATAAAATCTAAGAAACTAAATTTGACCTCCTTGTTTTAACCTCCTGAGGCTTTGCGTTATTTATAGAAGACATAAAATTGACACCGCCATGTAATGAACAAACTGTTACTGTGGTTCGATAGACTACGAATTTCACATGCAGCTTCTTTATTTAATTATTTTTTGTAGTTTTACAAGGCTTATTTACCTAAACGAGAAATAACTGAAATATTAGAAGAGTCGAAATTTGATTTGACTGATAAAGATGACCCTTAAAATATAATTCTGATTCCTCAAACAGTCATCAGATGGAAACAGAAAGTATTCCAGGTTTTTTCAATATCGTAGGTCGAGATGGAGATCTAAAGTTCGTTAAATGTGATCCAGAGGCTGTGTTAGAACTTGAGGTAGATGAAATAATAGAGCTTCTGAGTTAGCATCAGCAGACAAGTGGCCGTTTTTGAAAATTTCAGCTGGAAATGTTTTAAGATTGACTTGGGAAGAGTTAAAATCTTTTTTGGAGTAGGTTTTTGTATGTTTTAATCATGGGGTGCAAAAAGTTATCTAAAATTATGGTTTAAAACCCAAATAATGAGTTGAGTAGGAATTCGTATATGTATAAAGAAAAAAAACTTAATTGATTACTCTGAAAAACAAAATAGGTGAGGCAAAGCGAAGTACAAAAATACCTTAACAACATATTTTGTCAAATACAAAATATATTTGTACAGTACCAAAAAAACGTTAAAGTTAGAAAAATAAGCTTATCATCAGCGTTGTTTAAAAAGTTAATATAAACAGCTAAATATAGTTCTAGTAACATATTTTATTAAAACATTATTAATTTAGAATACTTCACTTACTGGGAACTGATGTTTTATATTTATAAGATAAAGAAAAATTCAATTTTCCAACCAACTCCAGTTATTTTAATGCGTATTTAATTAATTTAGATAGATTTCATAAAATTTTAAGACATTTTTTTCTCCAAGCCATTAATCGTGTCTTCATAAAACATACAATAATATGGTAACATTGAGGTAGTCTGACCATGGATAGATGGACATTCTGTAATACTTGCTATAGAAAACTGTATTTTTTCAATTTTTTAAGCTATGTACTATCGTTTATGATATAGTGTACGTGAATAAACTTAAATATATTGTTTTCTTCAAGATTTATATATTTATTTATTAAACTATTTTTCATATCTAGAGGGCAGCGGGATACAGCGTGAATTTGAAAAAAAATATTTCATACCTTGTAGGTTCTTATGAGGTGGTTGTTAGATAAAGGCGGTATTTTCACGTTCAATATTAATTTATCTTTCAGATCTGTTTGAAGGAATGTTGCCATGACCATTTCCATACTCTTTAGGTTCATGTCCACTGAAAAGAAATAACAGATTTAAATTAAGCGCTCCATTTTATTCGAGAAATAGTAAATATATTTTTTTCTAATAGTTTAAATAAAAAAGTTTAAGTACTATTTTTTTCTATATTGAATAAAAAATATGTGTGCATAGCATTATTTTGTATTTACTCAGATTGGCACAGCGGTCGAGAATGGGTTAAGCTCGTAAGGACAAATATTTTTTTAAGTCCTAGGTATATAAACCTAGGACTTATAAAATGTTTATTCCATTATTACAGACAGAAGTAACCAGACAAGGGAAGTTAAAAATCATAATCATCGTATACAAAGTTGGAGACATCACATTTTAGTTTTTGGGGTTTCGTTCCAAAAGGAAGAATTGGGATTAATAGCACTCCGCTGTCAGTCTGTCTGTCTGTCCGCCTGTCACCAGGCTGTATCTCTTGAACTGTGAGAGTAAGACAAATTTCACAAATAATGTACTTCTGTTGTCGATATAACAACAATTAAATACAAGTTTTTAAAGACAGCAGTAATAAATTTTAATACTTACCTAAGGTAATAGTTGCGTTAACCGTTTCAAAAATTACATATAAATCCGATGGGAATTCAGGGTGTGCGTGTTTCATTGCTAAGTTGCCTCCAATTGTGCCGATCTGAAATAAGATAAGCATTTAAAAAACACTTAATAATTTAGAATTTTTTTGCTCTGTTTTTTTTCGAGACATTGCATATTGAAGGGTTAAAACAGCGGCAGACTGTTGAAATTACAATAATTAATTTATTAATATATACAATAAAAAGATCGCGCATTTACATGGAGGATATTTGAGAGATTTTATTGTACATAGATTTCTAAAAATTTATTTTTTTATTTTCTTTGTCTTTTTGTCAGTCAGATTTTGTCACGCACTATTGTATTATATTAAACTTCCACAATACTAATGGAGTAGTATTTCATTTCTCTACTGTTAACAGGCATACCTTGTAAAAAATATAATCATAAAATCGAGTGATCATCGATCATCATAATCATTGAGTAGGGATAGAACCTACGACCATTTTTTTTTATGTGAATCGCGCATATAGTAGGGTAGGTAGAGGGAACCTATTGTTAAGAGACTCCATTCCCCACTTTCTACTAAATTGTTGAAGCATTGTTGGGTGGCGGAACTCAACTCCGCGCTTTTCCTTGGTACCAGAGCAAAGAAAATGCAAATATTATTATTTGTCCATTCCTATTATTAATAATTTATTCCTCTTAGTGAAAATCGAACCCACAACAAAAAATATATATTATTCTAATTTTTCCACTGAATTAGCTGATACAGCATTAAATTAAAAATAATAAACAAATTTTGAATTATCACAACAATTTTGTCATAAATTTTGATCTCAATTTCAAGATAAAGGTAACAAATATAAAGATAATGTTGTAATTAATGCCTAAAGTAGTTTTGTGAATAAAAACAAAGGTTATCCTATTTTTATTTTGTTATCTGTATAATTTAAGTATAATCGCAGGTACTTTAGGAGCTTATTCCAAAATGTGTTTTTGCTTTATCAAACGCTATTATAAAAGTAAGATAAAATTATTCGAAAAATATTGTGCAACTTATGCAATAAATAACATTTTATATATTGTTAGAAATCGTAGGTGGTTAACGTTTTTAAGTGGGGAACGGAGTGTCTTAACGCTAGGTTCCCTCTGCCTACCATGCTGTGTGCGGGATACAGCGTGAAGCTGATCGTTTATATGTTTCTGAATTGTCCGGAAAGAGATTCTACGTAATCGCAATAAGTGATATGTATTACCCAATAACAATACTTCACACGAGTTTCCTTCCAAATAGGGGTCGTTTTCTACAAGTAACTCCCCTGATTGACACAATTCCATTGCTTTTATAGTCTTTTTCACCTACATCTACCATCTTTTACACGAATTTGCTAACAATAGATTACTCCGAACATAGCAGAGTAGGCAGCGGGAGTTTGGAAATCTGATGTTAGGTATATCTTATATCCTCGAGTGGGAATCGAACCCACAACCTGTCGCGTTTACAGTCGCACGTTTCTGCCTCTGCGCATCAATTAGTCTCAATATTATTAGGTTATCTATTAGGTAATCAAATTTACTGATACCGTATTCTTTAAGGATTTATTAAATTTAAACAAATAAATCTGTTAAATATAACCTACATACATAGTCTATTCAATTGGACTTGACTGCGCCACGACGTCTCCATATAGGCCCTCATATATACCAAAACTATTATCTTGTTCGCTCTTATCATATTTAAAGTAGGTCAATAATATTTTGATTTTTTACCGTACGATATTGTTGTTATTTTTGTCTTTATAATGTAATCTTTTCTGATAATACTAAGATAGAATACAGAGGCCAGTTGTGACAGGGCACACGCGTTTGACTAAATGCCTGCTGCGTTCTGGTATCGATTTCCAATCGAAGAAATTAAATTATTAATATTTTTATGTCCTTGTTCTAGTAACAGGACAACGCACGACGTTGAGCTCCGCCATTCATGTCGCTGTGCCTCCAGAATTCGGCGAAAATAGGAGAACGAAGTCTTAATAGGAACGGAGTGTCTTATCATTAAGTTCAAAGGTTCTTTCTGCCTACCCTGCTATGTACGGGATGCAGTGAAGCTAAAAAATATATATATAGGATAAACTACATGTCAAGGCCAGTAGTGTACAATTTGTGTAACTTAATTTTTAATGCCACTACTTGTGTTTTTTTTCTAATATCTATACTAGTATTATAAAGCTGAACTTTGAAGCTGAAATCCTTCGAAATAAAAAAAATATTATTATGTTGTATAATTCATATATCGAGGAAAACCTGAGCTTAAGGTTACATATTCACATAGAATATATCACAACTAATAATTTTCATGTATAGTTGAAAATACACTGTACCTAAGTCCAGATTTACCTCGGGTATTTAAAACATAACCACTGGGACAAAGCCGCAGAAAAATGCTAGTCTTTTCTATAATATAGAGTTGATACGGAAAACTGGCCATTTTCGTATCGTTAGTATTTATCGAACTCGAAACCTAAATACTAAACTTAAAAATTAAAACTAAATATTAACCAAAATCAATATTTGTTATTTTTAGCCAATAGAAAGGAAAGTGCATCGACACATCTAACTACCGAAGGGGAAAGCAAAACAAACAAACAATAAAACAACTTTCAACAGTTGTATAAGTATTTTGTCAGAAAAACCGAAGTGAAAGGGAATAAAAAACGTACAAGTACAGCTCGTTTAACTAAAAAATTCTTCAATATGTCTAATTTAAAATATTTCAGAAAATGTAAAAAACGTCGCATTAATCGGACTGGTGCTCATCCTTAGCGAAAATTTCAACACCATCAAAGCAGAATGGGCAAAGAGAATTAAGTTATTAATATTGTTTAGACTCTCTGTTATCCTTTCTCTGCTCGAATCCAAAATGAAAATAATTTGTTAACACGAATGGGGATTCAATCCATAATCATCGCGTTCACGAACCAACTCTATTCTACTGCATCACGATAGTCCTAATTTTGATGCCTTTTTCTTCGTAGTGTAAAAAAACTTAAAAAAATAGAGTTTTCCATCAAACACACAGCACAAATTACATTTTTAGGAAATTGAATCAACCATAATTGTTACTCAAACACTTACATTTTTAACAGGAACATTAGCAACTAGCTCCAAATGCTTATGAAAATCTCTTAAATAAGCAAAATCCTCGTTTCTCATCTGTTTCTCAAATATCGTCATGGTCTGTTGCAAGGAGAGCCCGGCACCTAGTACAAGGTTCTCATCAACGAACTGGTCTTGTAGAGAACTTATGGACGATATATCGATGTATACTCGGGGCTCATTTTCTATTTGATATACACCTGGAAGTTACCCTTCATATAGTAAGGTAAGTATTAAGACACTACCTTCCTCACGCATAGCACAATTTTAGAGACATGGCGTATTAATTGGAGGAACCGTGGCGTTGGTCGCAGGCTTGTACTCCAGCACCACGACTGATAGTGACACGACTATCTACTATCACTGATAAGCATGAAGTGTAGGGTCAATCTCCATCATAATTCATGCAAATGCAAATTGTTTATCTTTTATTATAAATATGGAGTTGTGGAGCAGCGTCTGTGTGACTCATGAAGTTCATTGAAGGGTGTTCGATACTCATTTGAGGGGATTTATTTAAAGCATTTTGATTACATTTAAATATCTTATTAACTTAAGTTTACCTTTTCCCGTATTTCCTGCTACTAGCCTGAAGCTGTCAGTACCCTCTTTCTTGAGAATCTAAAAATGTAAATTACCATTATTACATAAAATACATTGAATAACATATATTGATGTAAAATAAGCATTGTTTTATTATTATTGATAGTAGGTACAATAATTAAATAGTGCTGTAATAAAAAAAGTCAATTTTTATAGGGTTTTTTTCTAAACGCATTTTTTTATAAAAAAAAGAATCGGGATAAGTATTTTAGAGAAAATTCAGGAATTATGTAATCACTCCCATTAAAGCTTGTTGTATAAATATGTAGATTTTTTGTACGGGCGCGAAGCCCTTCAAGACAGGGGGCTCGTTGTATTTTGCTGCTTTCTGGTATATGTCTATTCCCCACCAGCGTGACAAGTTGTGGGTTCGATTACCACCCGAGAAAGTGATATATTTAATATTTAAATTTTCTCGTTCGCCCCAGCATTCAGCGGAAACGGGGAAACAGAATGACGGAAAAATCTAATGACGGTGTCTTAATACTAGGTTCTCTCGTTCTTTCTGCCTACCCTGCAATGGGATACACGTAAAGAAAAAAATATAGGATGTAGTAAGATATAATACTCCTGTATATATTACTCTAAGACAAGAACTCTACCTCACTAGGTATAACAAGTGAATTTGATGAAAGCCTTACCTTGAAAACGTCATTAACCGAATAGGCTTTGTACCAACGACTATTGTCCATGTCAACATCGAACAGCAATCCCTTATCGTTTTCTATGAAACACCATTCATCATCATCTTTTTGTTTTGTACACTTTTTAACACATTTCATTTCGTGTAAGTCTTCCATATCCTGTAAATAGTTTGCGAAATAAATATTTAAGTAATTTTTTTTGTAGATACTAGATGTTTTGTAAGCTTTATGCTTAAAAAGAGCAACACTTCAGTTTGTAAAGGGCTCTTCTTAACAGTACTGCCTTTCATTAATTTGTTTTGGCTACACCGTATCCCGCATGGATAGGTAGGCAAAGGGAACCTAATACTTAGACACTCCATTCCCCAAGCACCGCCCAATTTTTGGGACATTGCATGTTACTTGCGAGTTACAAAAGCGAGGAAATGAAAACAATTCTTTCTTCCAAAAGGCAATCGAATTGATAACTTAATAATTTGTTATAATTAAGTACCTTTATATCATCCAAATCTGTAGCGAAACTCTTGAAGGCATCTAAGATGGGTCTGTACCCAGTGCACCTGCAGATGTTGCCAGCAAAAGATCGTTCTATTTGCATCATTGTTAGTTTCTTCTTGGAACTTTCGAATAAACTGTTTGAAAAAAAATTGTTACTAAGAATATGATTGCCAGTCGTGGCGCAAGGACACAAGCGTGCTACTGTAAACGTGACTGAAGAAATCGCTGAAGTGGCAGCACGGCAAGACACTATGGCAATTGCTGGAACAGAAGTGTTTTAATGGGAAAGGAATGTCTTAATACTGGGTTCCCAGGATTCCCTCTGCCTACATTGCAATGTGCGGGATACAGCCTAAAACTACATAATAAATATACTTTATATTTTTATTTTAATACTTAAGGAAAAAGAATCACACCTAGAAACTACTTCAGTTATTACCATCATGTAATACAAAATCACTTTTTTATCAGCTTCACGCTGTATCCCGCACACAGCAGGGTAGGCAGAGGGAACTTAGTGCTAAGACACTCCGTTCTCCATTTTCTGCCGGTTTCTGGAGGCATTTCGTGTTGAGTGGCAGAACTCAACGCGGCGCTTTGCCTCGACACCAGAGCGAAGAAATGGAAAATTAAATTTATAATTAAGGTAAATATTTCATCTCTTCGAGTAGGGATCGAACCCACAACCAGTCAGTTTTACAGTCACACTTTGTGCCGCTGCGCCACGACTGGCCTTTACAAAATCACTTCATACAAAATAACAATATACCTTGTAGTGTTGATGGTGAATAATAAAAAGTCTACTCACGGTTCACACAGAGTATATCCAACACCACTTTAGAGTACATATAGTTTGAACACAAATAGTAAATCACGACACAGTTCATACAAAAATCAATCACAAACATATATATAAATCAGAACACGACAAGACTGATTTGGAAGAAAATAATAAAGAAAATAAAGGAACGTATGGAAAGCGCATCGAGTGGCAAGCATCGACTGTTAGAATTAAATATGCCGTCGACAAGGGGGTAGGCGTAAATATTACGGCACCGGCACCTTACCGGTTCAGTCGACGGCAGCGAGCGCTTTCATATAAATAAACTAAATACGTATACTTACTATAAAATATATAAATTCTATTAAACGTATGTATGTATATAAATGATAAATAAATAAATTACGATATTGAAATACATAACACATATTAAATAAACTATAAATATAAATAATAGTTCCCTACATCCCTAGTAACTTTTCTCCCAATTTACTAGATATTGCGTGTCGAAACGCCGTGCTTTGTCTTGTTAGTAGAGCGCGGAAGTGAAATTGATTTATTCCCTTAAAATAAGAAGTTACATGCTTCATTTTTTGTACGTCAAATAATTTACCACCAGTTCACTAAAGTTAATGCCTCAGACCAGAGAAGAACCGGCGCAAAAAAACTCAGCGGGACCTATTTTCTTAAAATCAATTTTAAACAAATACATATTTAATTATCTGTGACAATGATACCTTTGAAACAGACTAGAGCGAGCATTTCATTCCCAAGGTGTGTTATCATTTATATAATCATTAATTTGGTAATAACCTTACCAAAACCTTACCTAAAAGTACCGCGTTTACAGACAGAGGATATACCCTCGACGACCGAAGTCAAATATAGCTGAAATTAAATTAATTACAAAAATCGAATCAAAACCAACCTGTGCATATTCATGACCCACCCAGGGGTACAGTACCCACACTGGGTTCCGTTGAACGAGGCTAGTCGTGTCTGCAACTCGCTGTAACCATCACGGCGGTTGCCGACACCCTCTATAGTAGTTATGTCCCACTCGTGGCAAGATAGGATGTGCACCAGACACTGATAAATTGTTTAGTTTTTATACTATTTCTAGCTTACACTATCCCGCATAATAAAGCAGAGTAGGCAGAGCGAACTTAGTGTTAAGACACTCCGTTCTTTATTATCCTCTCAATTTACGAGACACTGCCTATTGAATTGTCTTCGTCCGGAGCAAGGAAATGAAAATAGTTTTTTTAACATTTTTTACATTTTTTTAAGTGTTATTCCACAATTATTAAAGAAAAATAATCGCGAGAAACGAATCAACAACGCTCTCCTTTTGTTTTATTTTTTCTTAAATAATATTTGTTTGTTTAATTATAATAAAAGAAAATGCATACACAATACAGAGATGCTAAACTAGTTCCTTATTACAGCGAAAAATGTTGTCATAGGTATAGCTCACTTCAAGGGCACTTAATTTTTTTTATGCCTCAATGGTTTTGTAAGAAATAAAAAAAAATGCCTCACACTATATCCCGCACTCAGCGAGTAGGAGAAACCTAGTGCTAAGACACTCTATTCCTCATTTTCCGCCGAATTCTGGAGGCATTGAATGTTGAGTGGTGGAACTCAACGCCATGCTTTACCTCGACACCAGAGCGAAGAAATGAAAATATATATTAAAATAAATATTTCATTTTCTCGTTATTTAATGTTTCTGGAGGATAGAACCCACAACCGGTAGTCGTTTACAATCGCATAATTATGCCCATGCACCACAACTGGCCTCATATATAATATATAGCTAGCTTAAATTAAAATTATATGGCCAGCAGAAATGCTAATAAATTTAAAACTATTTTTAGAAAAAAAAAATGCGAAAATAAAAATTACTAAAATAATGTTACACATATACATGTGTAATAATTAAATGATGCTTACAGAATTAACAGCCATAATCTGTTTCTCCTTGGTTCCCGGGTGAGTTTTGGTAACGGACACGATACAGGCCCCGCAGCCTCCCTCGTGGCACATCGCCTTCGTACCGAACAGGCCTAAGTGATTCCGGATGTAGTCATTGAGAGATGTCGATGGAGATACTTCCGCTCCAGCTAGAAAAAGATAGATAGATAGAGAAAACTCTTTATTGCATACATAGAGAAAATATAACATTTAACAAGAGAAACATGGCGCAACGGCACGAAGTGTGACTGTAAAACCGACTGGTTGTGGGTTCGATCCCTACTTGAGGAGATGAAATATTTGGTGTTGAGGCAAAGCGCGGCGTTGAGTTCTGCCACTCAACGCCTCCAGAATTCGGCAGAAAGTGGAGCACGTAGTGTCTTAACACTAGATTCAGTCTGCCTGCTGTGTGCAGGAGATACAGCGTCAAGCTGATTTATTTATTTTTTATATTATACATATATATACATATATTATACATAGACGATACTTACGAGTATTATGATTAAGTATACAAACAATAATATATACAACAGGATACATATAAATATTAAATAAATGTGGTCTGAGTATACATGTATAATTATAATAATCTATTTGAATAAAGAATATTTTGAATTTAAATTTGAATACTTACATAGAGTGACAGGCTCGCCATTGACAGTAAATTTGACTGTGTTCATTGCTGAATTTCACGACTGCAAAAAACATATTGCCCTTTTATTAAGCCTTTTATTACAATCCATCTACGTATTTAGGGATTTTAGGGTTCGTCCAAACTATATTGTGTAGGTATAAGGGCGCACTTAAATACGTGATATATAGAAGAAACGTGGGGAACGAATGTGTTATAATGGAAAGAGAGAATGAAAACTTAGCAATAAGTTTCCAGGCGCGATCTGCCTTGCTATACGGGATACAGCGTGAAGCTATAAAATTAAAAAAATAACAGTTTTTTTAATTTTTTTTTATTTTATGGAAAAGACGTTCGTTCGAGCGTTCGGGTCACCTGATGGTAAGTGATTACCGCCGCCCACCCGTGCAACACCAGAGGAGCTACAGGAGCGTTGCCTGCTTGTAAGGTGGGCATTACCTGATGCTAAACGCAGTGGCATAAAGCCACTACTTAACGCCGGTTTTAAATGCCGGGGGTGGTAAAGATCCGGTCCAGTCTGCCCATGCGTGTTGCCATTGCTGGCGACGTGACTCTACCATACGTACTTTAGTCGCCTCTTATGACACCACCAGTACCAAGGATGATCCTATTCTACGCCGGGATCACACGGCGCATATTTTATTTGATAAACCTGCTATATGTAACTGTTTTATTGAAGTGGCTGAAACTTTGGTTGTCAATGTGAAGATTTATTTTATTTAAAATGATAGTGCTTTTTAAACAATTCAGAAATAATTGTATAGGTCTGGCGGACGACGCCGCGAGCGGGTCGCTAATAAATAATGCTACTTCATATTTTATGTTAATAATTTACTTTCAAATAGCTACAAATTATATCTCACATCTAGCGGGCAGAGGGAACCTAGTGTTATAACATGCCATTCCCTACTTCCCCTCCAATTTTGAAACGTTACGTGTTGAGTGGGGAAACTCAACGCCGCGCTTTATCTTTTTACCAAAGCGCGGAAATGAAAATAGATCAATCCCACAATGGGGAACGAACTCACAACCGTTACGTTAACAGTCCGACGCTGTATGGCTGTATCACGAAGGCCTAAATTGACATCCAAATAGAAAAATATATTTTAAAATAGTTGAGTATTCTTTACAAGGCTAACAATGCCGAGAGTAATATAGCTCTCATCATACAAATCCAAATTATTGAATATTCATGTAACATGTAATATTTTAAGTAATTATTCACACGATAAGTTAAAAATTTGCTTATAACATAATAGGTTTAAGTGGTGACGCAATGGTTTTGGGTTTTTTTCACTTGATGGTATTGTTTATTTTCATTTCCTCGACCTGTTAATAAGACAAAAAGCGATATTAAGTTTCGCTACTCAAGAGTGTCTTAATAATAAGATGTTTCTTCTTAAAATGCGATATCTGCGGTATGAAGCGTGAAGCTAAACTAACAAACCCCCTTGTATAGTAATACTAGTGTTCTATATATAACTAGGCCACAATTTCTCACTACTACTGTAGTATCCGGCCATTTGTAGACAGCTTATCTAATTTCTACGTATGTCCATACATTATAATATATAATGATAACACCGAGAAAGTATTGAACTTGAAAAATGGCTATAGCATTTTTGTAATTGTATTATTAAAAAAGGTAGAGCTAGAACCTTGTACAGTTTTTTGAGGAAATTGATGTGGTGGACGCCGTGGTGTGTGTGGTACACCACGGCGCCCTTCGTCTTTTTATTTGAGCAATAGAAATTAAAATAATTAATTATCGCGAGTGGGGATAAAACCTAGATACAGACCCTGCGCCACGACGGCGTCAAAAATCTTTGGTTCAACAACGTTTTTTATACATCTCCATTCGCCACTCAATCAACCAAAACAACATTAAAAACAAACAAACAAACATACGTTTCTTATACGTATAAATAGGTAGCAAGCAGTAGATGCTGTGCCCAATACGTTGACCGCGTTTCCTTCTCGTTAGTCGAGCCGCCGAGCGTGAGAAGGTTGGAGGATGTTTACAATTGAATATAATATACATACATATATCTTCCAAGGGTTCGAAATTAAATACTGTTATTGAAATATGATTTTATGTTTGTGTATGTCTAATAAGTAGCGACCCGCCCATGTATTGCATGAGTGGGTGCAATTTTTTTTTTAATTTTAGCTTCACACTGTATTGTAGGATAGGCAGAGGTAACCTAGATCTAAGACACTTCTTCCCAATTAAGACATTTTCGTTTACCACTTTCCGCCAAATTCATCGCATTGGGTGTTGAGTGACGGAATTCAACGCCGCGCTATAAAGAGAAATTGCTTTGCGCCTAATTTTTTTAAAACCCTATTGAGTAATAGTACTGATTTTTTATGTTTTCTAGATTTTTTTTACCGAGAGAAAACTATACTTTTCATGTTTCAAAGTTCACTCAATTAAAGTTGCGGGCGACGACTAGTTTCATAATAATAATAGACTTATACAAAATATGTACATATATTTATTGGTAATTAGAGGCCTAATATATTTTTTTAGTGTCTTTTGTTTTGTAATTGTACGGTTATTTACTTGAAAGAGACGGCTTTAAAAGATAAAGCACTATTGTATAGCTCTATGTATGTACAAAATTTTAATTAATAGTAGGTAGGTACTTATTGGCCGTACTTGAAATACTTATTGAGTAAGATTTCTTCATTGTTAAGATTAAAAAAAGTGGATTTTTTCAGCTTCGCGTTGTATCTCGCATATAGCAGGGTAGGCAGTTAAGACACTCCGATCCCCACTTGAGGCGGAATTCAACGCCGCGCTTTACCTTATTACCAAAGCATAGAAATGAAAATATTGACAAGCTAGTGACAGTAACACCACCAGACACCAAGTGGCTTCGCACACTAGTAAAATATAAATGTCTCTTTCTCATCTCATTTACTTTTGTGATTTAATACCGTTATTATTTTAAATACATTATCCATACATTGACAGTTTTAACTAAAAATCTAATAGTGAAAACTGCATTTAAATCGGAAAAGCCGTTTCTGAGATTAGCGTTACCAAACACATGTTTTCTATTTTAGGAAACTTTCCTTACAATTTAGTATTTGTTTTATTTCAATTCGATATTGTAGTTAATTTGTTGTAGCATTAGCTTGACTAGCATACTATAGTATTTATAAATACTATAGTATTTATAATATTTGAAAAGTAAATATACTAAAAAGTAATAAAAAAAAACACTTTCAAAGTTGTAAGGTTTTCTTACTATTAATTGTGGCTAATGTTAAAGTGAACGTTTTTAGATATAACGAAGCCATCATGGCGTGTTAAAATAGTTGTACATTCAAATCTGTCTAAGATATATTGTTAATTGTTTATATTCACTTTGGATACAGCATAACGTGACTTTTGCCTCTCAACAAACAATCCACGTTATTGAAAAGTTGAATTTTGTTTTTGTACATATTTATTCCTTCCACATTTTACAGCAGCCGTCGTGGCGCAATGACACAATGTCTTGCTAATTTACTATGAGCACAACGATTGTAGGTACTTTTCCCAGTTAAAGAAATGAATTACCGTTCCCACATACAAAAAGAAATGAACTCCCGCTGCCGTATACAAAAATTGAAAATGATCTTAAAATGGGGCTCAAAGTGCCTTAACACTAAGTTTTCTCTGCCTACGTCTCTATATGCGGGATAAAACGTGAAGCTAAAAAATAGTGCAACATGTGCCTACAGTGCAGAAAATTTAAAATGACTTGTAATATATGTTTCCTTTAATTTTCCAGCAATTTACTCGTACTCGTATGTAATTATACTGTCATTATTAAAACTTTACTACAATAAATGCACACTTCACTTGACTCTCTTTAAAAATAGCTATATGTAAATCACTTTATTTATTTTGAGACAGTCGTGGCGCAGCGTGTGTGACGCGACGGTTGTGGGTTCGATTACCACTCGGGGGAAGGATGTATTTTAATTTCCTCGCTGTAGTAACAGTACAAAGCACGGTATTAAGTTCCGCCATTCAACAAGCGACCCGAAAATAGGGCTGTAAGTGAAAAACGGAGTGAATTATTTATTACCTTGCTATCGGGAAAGTACATTTTTTAAAGTGTTTTGCAATTAAGTACCTGTATACAAAGATTAAAAACCTATTAGATTATATTGTTAAGTAAGCTTCATGCTGTATCTGTATTTAGCAGGATAGGCCGAGGGAACCTAGTATTGCGAAAATCATTTATTCCCGCAAGTGGAGTAGAACGCAAACTGTCAGACGCTGTCCACTGCGTCACACCGTAACGGGATGAACGGAAATATTTTTTTTACAATACATCCATAAAAAATATACACAATACTTCTGAATAACAACCAACAGTAATTTCATATGTTAACATCATTGTAGGTATATCTTGAGAAAAACAATACGCTTTGTTTAATAATATAATTTACCTTAACTATAAATATTCTGTTTGACGACCGAGTATGCACATTATTAGAAGCCGTCGTATCACCGTGGTAAAGCGTCTGGCTGTAATCGAGACGGTTGGGGTTAGATTACCAGGTTCGATTCACCCTCAAGGTAAAATATGTTCACTACCTCGCTATAGTAATAATACAAAACGCGACATTAAGTTACGACACTCGACACGCTATGTATCGAAAATTAGGCGGAAGTGGAGAATGTAGTATTCACATAAGGTTCCCTCTGCCTACGCCCCTGTGCAGGAAAAAGTATTTTCCACAATAGATATTTTTTTCTATAAATCACACAGTGATTTCTATATTCTATTTACCCGAGCTAATATCCAGAACAGCTGAACTGATTTTTATTGGACTTTCAGTGATCAATTTCACTGAAATCTTTTTACAAGCTTGCGCGTAATAGATTTATAGAGTTGATGGTAATTAAATAAAATTAATATATAATTATTACATTTGACAACGAATTGACATTTGGCATTTATCTATGATTTGGTATCTGAAATATGTCGTATGATTTGATGGTTAAGTAATAGATTACTCTAGAATAATTATGGACATAAAATATTTAATTAATATTTAAATTATATTATTGTGATGAAAGTGCTTATAATTAATTATTATAAAATTATGACTA